>JAHZNG010001761.1:0-15616 GCA_027744375.1 Orchesellides sinensis | reverse complement strand
ACACGGATTGCAAGAGTTTCCACATGGGTTACAAGAGCTTCCACATGGATTGCAGGATTGGGCGCAAGGATTACATTGAGGTGCACATGGGTTGCACTGAGGCATACAGGGATTGCAAGGCATACAAGGGTTGCACTGAGGCATACAAGGGTTGCACGGAGGTGGGCATGGAGGGGGACAGGGATTGCACGGCGGGGCACAAGGGTTGTATGAATATGGAGCACATGGAGGTGGGCAAGGATTGTTGCATGTTTGACCAGGCATAATAATAGGTTGAACCACCGGCTGTATCGTCGGTTTTTCTGGAGGGCAACCTTTTTCTTCTTCCAGTAGTTCATACTCCTCGACATCTGGCATTCTCACTTCTCTTTCTATGACTTCCGGTGGTTTTGGTAACTCGCTCTCTGGTACAAATGCTCTTCTATTTTTATCAAAATAATAAACTCCACTTTCAGGAGGAAGCATGTCGGAACAATCTATTTCCTCCTCGGGACAGTAAGTGTATTGTCTACGTTTATTAAAAGGTTTAAATTAAACACGTAAATCTGAATGAATAAAAATTTTACGTCTTGCTAAAAGAAATAGCACAAAACTTTCTTACCTTCCACCGCAGCATGGATTGTTACCATTAAATTTTGCATTCGCATTGACACTACCTTTTCGACCATAGCCACCACTGCCACCGTTATAATAAACTCCACTTTCAGGAGGAAGCATGTCGGAACAATCTATTTCCTCCTCGGGACAGTAAGTGTATTGTCTACGTTTATTAAAAAGTTTAAATTAAAAACGTAAATCTGAATAAATAAAAATTTTACGTCTTGCTAAAAGAAATATCAAAAAACTTTCTTACCTTCCACCGCAGCATGGATTGTTACCATTAAATTTTGCATTTGCATTGACACTACCTTTTCGACCATAGCCACCACTGCCACCGTTATCTCCACAAGACCCTTCAAACGGCCATGGGTCTGAAAAAGACCTACCATTATTGGGGTCGTTAAAAGTGAACCTTTGCCTTCGACTATATTTCACTGGATTCGGTGGACAGCATTCTGTATTACAAGGATCGCAACAACCATTCCCTTCACTAATCTTTTCAACATTGCCACAACAGTCAACAGTATAGCAATCCATCGCACAGGTTGGATCGCTTCCAGGAACATAATAGCACAACTCCTCAAGCACATCCACATTCTTAAGTCTTTGAGCAGGCAAATCTTTACAGTCTGGCGTAATACAAGTTGGAGCACATGGTGGCATTGGAGGACACCGCCGGGGTGGCGGTCGAGCAACTTCATTTCTACAACATTTTGAGGGGCCAGATTGGCATTTTTCTCTGCTATTTCCGCGTCCACCATAGTGGACAAAATTTGCTAATTTTGAAATTCCGCAATCGCTACTCGTAAACGAAGGTGGACAGGGAGGATATGGGGGTGGACAACAGGCATTTCGAAAAGTGGGGAAGGACGAAGAATAAGATGGACAGTATGACATGCTTGATACAAGAATTTTTAATAAGGCTGAAAATGATTTGCAACGAATGACGAATGTGTTGATTGTATGAAATTTTAGACGTGCCTGGCTTAAGTAATGCTATTTAGAATTTGAATTTTGTTGATACAGATTGATCATCTTGATCTTTTCTGTTATTCAGTCCAATGATATGTGTGCAACCTTAATTAATCTTAATCATCATAAAGTATCGGTTTTGGATTTGGATATTCTCTGGTGTCGGCATCCTGAAAAATCTTGGTGCTCAAACTACAGCTTTATTAAAGGTATCGTTAGAAACATTTGGATGAATGCTTATGATTTTACAACAGAGAGCAGGACCAGCCCTAGACCGGGTATTTTAACACTAACACCATCATTTTGATATTCATATTATTAGAGCTAACAACTGAAGTGAACAAGATATGACTAGTGTTTCCCCACCGTATTTTACTATTCTAGTATTTTCAACCATGGTATGTACATTGTGGATAACTACATGTGAAACTTACTTACAATTCTTCCTCAAAACCATCCAATATTATTCCGGGAACAAGTGTACTGCATGAGCTACTACTAGCACTTCCAGGTTTTCTCTTAATTACCTGTAAATGTTTTTCTGCAGACGGGAAAGCATTAACCAAACCTGGCACAGGATGAAATGTTGGTGCTGAGCCATCAGGTTTTGATACAACAGATGAAATAGCAACTGGATAATAACCAGGTCCCGCTGGGCCATGTTGACTGTACATGAAATCTGGAGACTGTTCTGGTTGTGGAGTTGATGGAGCAGATATATTTTTTCTGGGGACATTGGAAATGTTTGACTGGCTTTTGTATATTGATGCCACCCCAGGTGTGGTGCTTGCTGGGGTAATCGGATTTGATCGAGATAACTGGAGATTTCCCGTTTTCCTTAGCATGCCCTAACAGTAATGCATAATGTATATTTAAATTCAACTCGAGAGCTTTTGATATGAAAGAAATGCATGATTAGTTACAATATTTACTTTGAAGTTAAAAGGCCCGTCAAGGTCGTCATAATCCGGGTCAATTTCAGGCGTCATTCGATTTGCCATATTTGTAAATTCTTCCATTGGGCTAATGATTTCTGGAGATGAAGACTTTCCAACAACTCTGTTATTCGCATTAGGTCCACTTACGTTCGTTGGCTTCTTCAGTCCTGCTTTGTGGTATCCTGGAGAGTTGCCAATGTAGTTAGATTTTGAACCAGAAGATGATGCAGCTGAAGAATAGTTTCTTTCATAAGGAGACGAATTTTTAGACTTTTGCTTGTCCGCTGAGTAAACCACGCTTGAATTTGGTCGGTAGCGTGCTCCGAAATTCAGAGATGATTTATTTGAAATTTGCTCAAACTTTGCTGCGATATCTCCTGGACTAGAGGGCCTTTCCTCTTCTGACGCATACTCGTCACTATCAATAGATGAGGGATTACGGGATCTCCGAACTGGTTTGTCAGGCTGTTTCCGGGAACCCGAAGCTTTTCCAAGGTTTACCACTCCGGAATAGTTTGGACTAGCATAAACTCGATTGTACCCTGTTTTTGATGTACCAGCTATGGAACCGTTGTTGCTGAAACTTTTACTTGGAAACTGTGAATTTGGGGTAGATAATCTTGGTGACACTGAAATTTCTTTTGCTGGAGACTTTTTATTAAAAGCAGAAGGTTTCGGTACTTTTCTTGGAGACGGTTGCGCATCCACGATTGCTTTTTTGACTAATCTAATATCAGGCTCGGTGTTCAATATAGTAGAAGCTATATATGGATTTCAAAGCATCAAGTTCTTTTTATAGTATCTATGAATGTAGGTATGCAGATTTACCAAATGAACTTTGAATGATTTACTCAGTTGTACAAAGTATTAGATCTCTACTGTAGATAAATACAGGATGAAAGTATGTCACGTGCATGCAAACCATATGAATCATAAAACAAACACAACAGACCTTACAACGTTTTAAACTGTAAGTAGTTTTAGGTATATTTATTTGCTCCTGAAGTTGTTCACAAACAAGTGATATTTTTTGAAAAAGCAATATTTGGAATGGGTTAAAAATCACGATCTTTTTGATTAGCTATAGTAAAGCATACAATATATGGCTAAAATGCAGTGCACGTAACATACAGTCCATCAGCAAACAATTTATGAAAGTATTTAGCTACCATTTTACGAGCATAATCTTTTCAGATATATTCAAATTCTACAAGGATACAAAAACTGCAGAAAACGGGCAAGGCTACCAAATACAGGTTCTGTAAGTGAGGAGTGAGGAGAGGATCAAATTGCTGATGATATTCATGTTTTAGCTACTCAATATAATCATTGGCAGAAAATCATTTTTCTTTTTATATCTGCTTATACGATTCTTCAACAGCTTAATTATTGCTACTAACAGAGCTTTGCTGACTGAGACCTTTAGCAATACTACCTTGGCGTATTTCTGCAAGTCTTGGGTATTTTTTGTTGGTCCGCTTTCTTGCCAAGAAGGCTCGCATCATCGATTGAATCTTGACCACCTTGTGGACTTGATTTTCGTAAAGTCTGATTTTAACAAAGAAACATTGCATGGCATTAGCAAAGTTGTAGTTAGTTATGTGTCCCAAGTGACCGGAAATTAAACAAAAAAGTACATAAGCTTAGCCCCAGTATCACCATACATATTTCAGAGTTTATGCCTAAAAAGACTACTAATGCAGTATATTGATTGCGATTAAGAGCAAGGTACTTTTAAACAACTACATTCAAGCTGTAGGCGAGTTTAAATTTATCAACTGCATACCAATTCGTAACAGACGTAATTGAAATTTAGGTTTTACAGTATTTAACTGGCTGTAGGTTATAGCATCAAAGTGTTTACAGTAATATCCATTATTTGTTTGTCATACAAATACCTTCGCAAAAATTCAGAAAACTTCAGCCGTCTTGGATAGCCAAGTTGCCTGGCTCGAATGGTTTCAACAATGCCCAGTGCCCGAATCTATATCAGCATTTCATGGTTTATTCTGTTTACTCTTAAAGTAAACTGACTGCACCAATACACAATGCTAATCTGCACATTTTAACAAATTTATTACACCAAGAACATGTCTAATTACCTGATATCGAATAAGATCTCTGTCGAAAGAAAACGGGGTGGATTTCAGATTAGATCTCAGACATCTCACGAAATGTGCTGAACCCTCAGAGACCTTCTGCAGCATTTCCAGCAGCGAGTTTCTCATTGTTGCAGCAATTGTTTGCATTTGTCGACTTTGCGAATACTTTCCACGTGATTTAGTATTGAATTTCTGTTGAAAGAAATAAAACAAGATAAATGTGAGTAGGTAGTTTCTTACGTAAAGAAAGACCAACATTCAAACAGGTTCATTCATTTCAGAGCCTTTTGTTTTACATTTAGCGTAAATATTTTCAATTAATTCATTTACAGACGGCAATCATTTAGATAAAACTCCGTAGTTTTATCTACATATTCTTTCCCACGTTCAATACCGTCTTGTAGACGTAATCTACGTATGAATATATATGTCACTGTAGTGTATTATACCAAACCAGAAAGATATGGGTTTGGGTATGGATACTAAAGACGTTCAGGTAAAAACATTGATGTGCATAAGAAGTTTATACAGGTTTTGTATCTTGTACAGAATATTCAACATCAGCATACCTTTGTCTGTAGAGGCTTAACCGCCAGCGCACTTGTCCATTTTGTATGTTTTCCCTGCATATCTTCCTCGGTAATCGTCAAGTTGCCAGTTTTTGTCATTTGATTAGAGAAGAGTTGCACAACCGTAGGGTTCTCTGATAGACGCATCAGTTGGATCATTTCAGGTGACAGGAAATTTTTATTCCTTTCCACAAAGTTTCTTGCATCATAGATAACCTAAAATCATCAAGACACCATGAAAGACAAGTGAAAAACTGGCCGGGGCAGCAGTCTTTTAAAATCTTGTCTAATTTATCAGCTTTATCTTACTATTTAAGTACACTAGATAATGTGCACAATTTTTTCATGCAACTACCTCCCGGTTGACTTACATTGGTTGAGTTGGAAAAACAATTTATACTTTGCATCAGAAGAGCGTACATTATAAAAAGAAAAGTGCATGGTATGCATGGAATTCTTAGCAAAAATTCTCATGCTATAAAGATTATTTAGGTTGCATCCAATTTGGCAAACAAAACTGAACAAATTACCAATTTTTCAATCCACAGCTCACCAATTAGTCAAATATAATGTCTCATTTACTTTTTTACTGAAGTTCCACAATGTTTCGCATTGCCCCTACTGTTCAATATTAATCTGATCAAAAAAAATCTTGTCATAAGTGTATTTTGGATTACAAGATAGAGCTTTATTGACTGCCTTGATTTTTATATTAATTGAAATGCATGGAAAACTACAAGAAATGCATAGGGAAAGCCATATTGAAAGTTACCTGGCCGGAATAATGGGACACAGTGAAATCGGACGCGTCAGTAGCACGAATGAATCTTGATTGCAGTTTGCTTTCGATTTGACCTGTAAAATCCCAAAAATAGTAATACGTTTACACAAGATTCAGTTCATTCAAAGAATTCTCTATGTTATGGTATATGCTCATTTGCCACAGGTACATATAAATATTTATATTTTTCAAATGCAAAGCTGTTTCACTGTAAAGAGAATTTGTGAAAATTGCATGTCTACAATAAACATTGCGATTTAAAAAATCCTCATGCATACCCATAAAGTTTTTATGGTCATTGCCCGCACTCTTAGTCTCCTCATCAAGAAATGCCAACAATCCACCAGGCTTAGATAGAACGGCATCAAGAAGTTCACGATTGTCGTGATAGTTGTAGCTCATTCCAGTTATTTCCTCCTTCTCGTAATCTTGCTGGAATTATATTAAGGATATTACAAAATGTAAATAACTTAGCATGAAAATGAACGGCATGAGAAATGGATTTTCTGCGTTTCACTCTTTGAAAATCCGGTACACCTTACAATCTCCCCATATGCATTTTATTTACATTTTTATGCTTGATAAGACAGAAAACAGGGAAAAGAGCAATCATTACATCACATCAACGTATAATGCAGCTAGATAAATAAAGCAAAGTATGAAATTCATAATGGAATTTTTGTTTATTAAATAGTTCCGCATTTTAAGCTTTGACTTTTTTATGCAATGGCATTTCTCTCTCAACCGGAAAAACTTCCTGTGCTGCATTTACAGATATATCAAAACCTGTAGATTCATAGTAGCATATTTTTAATATCTATCATTGCCCTTACCATTTCCCACATAAACACCCGTTGGTTATAAAAGAACTGCATTTGTTCATTGGTCATGTTGACAAGAAACTGGTCCAAAGTGTTGTCGTGAGCGAAACACTCGAATCCAGGAATGTCCAAGATTCCTAAGCTGTGGTGGTCTCCGCTGTGTAATATAAATATTTTTTCAAGTAAAAAAGGATTTCGTTATCTATTGCAGGAGTTGACAGTAATGTAAAATGTTACATTCTGCCTCATTCATAATGAATGTGGAACATCACAACATATCATCACCCTTAATCTGTATGCATTGCATCATACAGGGTTGCTTCTCCCATCATAATCATCATTTCATCCTCCACATGAAAAAATATTGTTTAAAATGATGACAAAAACTAACAAAATTCTTGTCAACAATTCTTACAAAACAAGCCGAGTAAAGGAGAGTTTGGTATTTATAAGATTCACTATCCAGTCCACTAAACGACAATATAGGGATCTTGCAAGACTATCTCTAGCTTCTTCGGCTTCCTCCAAATTATTTCTCCCGTGGACAGCCTCGCCACTAGTGATGACACAATAATTTGTAAATGTCCATGCCAATTTCTTTGCATCCACTTTCAGAAGTTCAGCAACTATATTTTTTAACGAAACCCTTTCGTTAATAAAGTTTGGGTATGCTGCACAGTGGTACAGTTTAAGAATACCGAACTTACTTTTTTCTACAGTTTCCAAGTTTTGGATTTCCACCTTATCCTCTTCACCCGTACCTTTAAATTGGATTTGACCAACGAGTAAAATGGCACTTAAAATCTTTACGATCGTCTCTTGGTCCTCCAAAGGAAAGTCCAAAGTGTGAAATGCCTCTTTTACTTCTCTCAGCTTATCAATATTGATTGCAGGAGTATGTGCCGGACTTGACGGGAGATAATTATAGTTTCTCCCTTTTTCTAAGTGATACTTCCCGGTTTGGTCTGTTGAGCATAGTGTATCCATAAGATAGTAGAAAATGTGGAAATTGCTTTGGCTCCTAAAAATAGTTCATATGAATCTTTGAAAATCTTTTCCATATTTGCTGGCATTGTATATGTATACTTGGCTCATGTTTTTACGTGAGTACTTATTTATGCACACAACCATTTATATAGTAGGTATTTGCTATTATGATAATCTATTACGATCATAAGAATATTAGCAGTGGGGTACCTTGCACAACTGGTAACACGCCATTTCTCAAGACAATAAGCCCATAAAATTCCCCCACTAAGCTTTCCCGTCTTGGTAAACGTCAACTCTAAGTACTGAATATGACGGGTTGAGTTAGTATTAAAAATGGTGGCTGCGTTACCAAATGCTTCCATAACAGTGGACACCTTGAGGATCCTCTCAACCATCTTTTTATTACTCTGCAAAAGTCATCAATCAACAGGATAGATAAAGGTGCGGTTTTAAACTTTTCTTTGGAATGCCGCTGCTGCTAGTTTACACTTAAATGGCAAAGCTACTGAAAACGATCCTTATGGCTTTGCATAACATATCTATTACAAAAAAGCCAGAAATACAAAAAATAGCATGCGTACAGACAATAATACATACCTAATATAAAAAAAGGATACCCAAATACAACAGGCAAGTTAGCCAGTGGTTGCTTTTACTTTGATGATTTTTTACTTGTCTACACGGGTTACAGTACATTTACAACAGCTACTGCTTGTAAAACACTTGTCATAAAAGCATGAATAAAATTGTTCATAATGAGAGAAGATGAACTGACAGCTGTCATATTTGCAAGATGCCAGAGTAGATGCTTCCCCGAAGAAGTCTTGCCTGAGCCAGTTTCGCCTGCAACATTTTACAACAGCAAAACTTGTAATAATAATCATAATGAGCACGGATAATGAGCGGTGTTTTTTCTCTTCGATTTTTAGGGTACTCTTGTGCAAAACAATAGAGTTGTACATTACTAAAAACGTTTATAAAACTATCGATTCACAAACAGAGTATTCTTTTATGATCGCATAATAATAATTTCGTGTATATGTACAATTATTATATTGCATTGGGATTTAAAGTCGCGTAATTTGGAATTTTTAACAGCCACGGAATCCTTTTAAGCAAGTTTTGAAATGTGACTAATTTGAAAAGAACATTTTATACATTGATTGAAATTTTGTCTGTAAAGTAACCTGTAAGAATGATGTTTTGAACTTCCTTGTGATGAAGCATGTCTTGATAGGCACGATCCGCAACAGCATAAATATGCGGTGCATTGTCACATCGAGCACGGTATTTGTATTGGCTGGCGACCTGTTCAGAACATAAAATGATATCAAATTGATGACATAGAATAAAATTCAAACTAAGCATGTGTTGTATCGTTATTATAGCTTATAAGTCTAGATTTGAACATTTAAAAAAAAGGGAATTCTCGTAAGACTTCATTTTTCTTGCAAATTTGAAAATAATTCTGGCCAATAATTTTGTATGCAAAAAGGGTGTAGAAACCTGTCGTCGGGCTTATAAGCGTAAAAAAGATTCAAAAATGTAAATATTATCCAATGGTTATCTTGCACAGAGATTTAAACCCATTTTCGTTGATGTACAGAAAATGTTATATAAACAACTAACGGTGGCAAAAAATAATTTAGGAATGTGTACCTAAAGCAATAATTATTTATGCTAGTATCACACAGTAGGCTAATTACTTTTGTACCTTGTGTCTGTTCTAATCTCAAGTTAAATGTGCATCACGACTGCCAGACCATTACATGAGTAAACTTACATGATTGTTGCTATTGCACTCACGTCATTTATTCAAGCATGTAATGTACCGGAAAGAAAAAAGTCTTCTTCAGGCTTAACTTACATGGTCTTCTATTAGTTTCCTCCCTTTCTATTTTATTATCCTGACTCATGCATGTTTTATGCTACTTGTGTTACCTTTGAATAAAGTAATCTTAGCATAATTTCTGGCTCATTTTCATTATCAACCGTAATCATCTTCTATTCTTTACAAGATCACTCACATAAATACATGGTTTGCATCTTGGTTGCAACTTAATTTCGTGGAAATGAAACACAAACTAACACAGCGTGGCATTTGTGACTCGACAGTGATGCTGCTACTCTTTCGATGGGGTTCTATTAAATTAATTGAATCGGACGTAATGTACACGCGTAAACAATGCACGCTATGGAATGAGAGATGATGTTTTTGCTCTAGGGGAATGTCCGGCATGAAGGCAAGGAAAAAGTACCTTACCTACCATGTAGCTGTCATGTATTACTTAAAATTGTAAACTGTAATCTGCATACCTCAGCTCCATAGATTGGGTACTCGTGAAATGGATTGATCACGATGAGAATGTCCCCAAGGAATGTGTAAATGTTTCCTTGAGCAAATCTCTGGTTTAATGTTTCCATCACAGCTTCATCAGAAACGCTTTCAAGCGTGGCCAAATCATCCCGGTACATATGCTGTGGAGCTGATTTTCTATCCATCTGTACACATACATAATACAGCATTCAAACCTGATGACGGTGCTAACTTATTTCCGAAAATGAAGGAAACATAAGGTTCATTTTCCATGATATTATTTGATTTTCTTCACCTGGATCATGTCACCTTTTACAGTGATTTCAGTTGGGGGAGTTATTGTAGGGCTCTTGCGGAGCTCATTTATCAAATGAACCAGGCTTTTCCGAACCTATGATAAAAAGCAAAAAATGTCCAATATGCAACCTATGGGCGTGGAAGGTTATACCACACATGCCTAAAATATCTGGATTGTTTAAAATTTGATGAATGACCAAAAGTGATATATTACGCTTTCTTGTACTTGTAAATGCATAAAACGCATCTCACTCGAAAATTTATACTGCATAAATATTTTAGAACATAAAACTACAAGTTATACGCTAAAGTATTTCATAGTTATTTATGAATGTATGATCTATTCTCGTATATTACGTTGAAAGTGTCGAGTTTCTCATTACCTGATTTTCACGCTCGGCAATCTCAGTGATGAATGTATGCTCCACAAGTTCAGCCGACCATGGCCGGTGGTCTGGATTCTTTTCCAAACATCTGCACCAAATATTTGTACACATTTTGTCAAGAGACGACCATAATAAACAATAATGTACACACATTTTTACATAAGCACACAGATCATTCCATTTAGTGGTTGTGAGTGAGGATCTATGAATGGCGGAAACTTTTCCCTTGTGTAATGAATACTTGTTAAGAAAAACATACAAAATACAATAATATACAAACATACCTATTTCAAAGTGGAAGTTTGGATGGATTACTTTACTCTCATATATTTAATGTCACATTTTAAGTTTAAAACACCAATGCCAAGGATTTGGCACACGTACGGCCATTGAGAAATAGAAGCGAGAGAGAGAGAGAAAAAGGGGGACAACAACAAAAACAACTTTATCAACGACAAGGTGAAAGCCTGTAATAATCTCTGTCATTTCAGCCCAAAGTTCTTTACCTAAATTTTACCTCTGGGGATATTACATCCTAAGCTGTTCATTCATTCCTTTATTCACAGTGTCATTCATATATGCAATGACAAGGTGTGCCATTTAGAAATACTTATGCATCATGAGGAAGGTGGAAAGTGCCTTGAAAAAGAGAATGGTAGAGTTGGGTGTAAGTTGTGCGCATGAATGGAACTGCCATCTAATTACAGTTCATCTCTCCAGGTAATCCGGTTTTTGTAAAGAGATATTTTTTTCATGAGACGGAGGTCTTTGACTGTTTGAGTACTTGATGATTACTCTTGAGTAAGAAAATGATTTGTGTGTATTACAATCTCCTGATATAACAATGTGAACAATAATGTTCACTTGAAATTTATTCCATTTTAAGAGTTTTTATGCTGTAAAGATAATCCTTCCTAAGCTTAGTTTATTTTGCGTACCGCTCCGCGCTCTCTCCTGCCTTTGGCATTATTGCAACAAAAAGTTCACTACGTTCCCATACATGTAGCTTGTTTCATAAATTTTGTGACATGAGACAATATGGGAACTTGCGTACAAACTCCAACTTCAAACGATTTACAAAGTAGATGTCCTCTTTAAAATGTCTCTGAGTGGATTGGGTGTTCAGGAAACAAATACGAGGAGATTCATGCACTCTTTTTAGATGTAATGCATATTTTTTTCTAGACAAGTGATTATCTTCTACCCTCCTCTGAATAATGCAAAAAATGAGCAGCACTCATTCAGTATGTACATTTAAAGGTTTATCATATTTCACCAAAAACCGGACTGAGAGGATTATTACTTAAAAACGAAATACTTTGTCTACTAAAACTGAAAAGTAAAAACGTACTCAGAAATGAAATCATTATAAAGCTGCGTCCAATCCGCTGGTCGCCGCAGTGTTGGTGGTGGATTTTGAAGAGTTTGGAAAAGCACTCTTGGTGCAAATACGTCAGCATAGGGTGGCTCACAGTCTCCTAGTTCCACAGCGGTGATTCCTTAGGTAAACGAATAAAATGCTAAATATTTATATGAATATGAATTAACTGTTGTATAACTAGACCGAGGACATTATGCAGTAAGTTTTCACAGCAAGTGGATAATGTACATAATACAAGTATATTTTCATAATCATGTGAATTTAAAATAAAGCCCATCATAAATTTTGAGTCGTGACATAATCTACAGAGAGCTCTTACCGAGAGACCAGACATCTGCACGAGAGTCGTATGCCAAGTCTGTGTTTCGCTCTGCGGCAACAACCTCCGGTGCCATCCAATAAGGAGACCCTACAACTGAACGTAGCTTTCCTTCTGGTGACTCGACATGCCTTTCGTCAAATCAAACAAACAAAGTTGTTACTGTATCCTTTATATTATCTTCAGTATTAGATTTTATTATCATGAACTATGTACATACATACGTACACATTAAAATCTAAATATAAATTATAGCATTATAGCATGATAAAAATCTTTATCAACTTGATATGTGAGAGCCTAACTTGAGCAAGTACACAAAACTACAATTCCTGTCGACACGCTTGCTAATGTCATAAAAATACTTAACTACTGCAAAAGCAAATGCAAACAATTACTGCCCTATTTTACAGGGAATAGACTAAACCTTTAATTTGATTAGTATATAAGGGAGAACTTTACGAATGCCGAATTTGCATAATTGTTTCTGACTAACTGCGCAGGACACGGTACAATATATGCAGGGATCTAGGGTATGAAGTACATAATGCTAATGTAATGTAACTAAAGTTCATTTACTTTGCAAACCCAAAATCACACAGTTTGATTTCACCGTTCTTAGTCACAAGGATATTGGATGCCTTAATATCCCGATGAAGAATGGATTGCTCATGGAGGTCTTTAAGTCCCTGAAAGTTGTGAAGTATAATATTGCACATTATTTATCAAATTATGACTAAACAACTACTGTCTATAATCGAAAGTCTATCAAACGTTACTAAAGATTATAATGCAGCCAAATTATATTATGCATCTCAATTTTCTTTATATAGTCATTTCCCATCGCAATTACTATTTACAGCATTATAGCATTTTCAGTTGATTACAAGGTGTTTTCTACCTATAAACGTAAGCTTGTCTGATTTCTTCGAATAGTTTAAAATTTTTTTGTCTAAATAAGCGAAATGGGTTGCTTTTATTGGAAGTCTATATAATAGTCATCAAGCTAGATTGAAAAAAGATAATGACGATGATTACAATCTTTTTTCTCGTAGTCCATCCTCTCCCATATTATTTGAAGCTCTCGGAAACGTGAGAGACTGATTTTCATTGGCCTATTCATTCTTTTCTCAAGAGTATTACTATTTTTCTTTAGCAGAAGATAAAGGTCTATTACAATTATGGAACGACCTACAGAGAAGCTACCAGTGCTGTGTTTAATATTGGTGATGAGAATGTAAATGATAATTTTTTATGAGAAAAATGCCCAAGACTCATATTACAATGAAAAAAGAATTATCTGTACCTGAAGAANATATTGGTGATGAGAATGTAAATGATAATTTTTTATGAGAAAAATGCCCAAGACTCATATTACAATGAAAAAAAAACTTCTGTACCTGAAGAATTTCCCGTAATATGTAGGCGATGATATCTTCTTTGAGGAATCGCTCTTGTTCTTTCAGCTTTAATAGAAGGGATTGGATTGAGCCTTCTTCACACAGCTGCATCATACAAGGAGGGAGAAGCATTAGAGCCACATTTAACAAACATTGTAATTAGGCTGATTAAACGTTTTTTGCATTTTATTATTTGTGTGGGCTTCTTTGGCTACACTATAAAGAAGTTGGGAGGAGGTGAAGAAGTTGTGGGAAGGGAAAGAGGGAAGATGAGGGAACCAACTCTGCTAATGAGTGATCAAGAAGAGTTAATTAGCATCCGGCAGGGAATTAATGAACAGGTTGATAAAGAAAGGGGATATCAATCCGTAATACATGCTCTTAGTGTGTTTGATATGATATTTTTTAAATGAAACTGGTTACAGTATGATATGGTACCTCCATGACAAACCAAATTTGGTGTGGGATGGTACCGACATTCCTATACGTTCCGAAAAAGATAGGAAATCTTGGGTTTCCACAACATATTTCAGATAGGATCTGATGCTCCTCGTAAAGAATTTCAATTTGATCCTCTGACTCGTCAATGATTTTGATTGCCACGGACTTCCCATCTGCTAAGCAATTTTACTTTTGTATAATACTACTCACTAATTTTAACTCTCTAGTTTTTACAGTTTACGGTAAAATTGTACCCTCGGTGGTAGCCTCGTGAACAACAGACGAATTCCCGGAGCCGATTTCCGCCCCTAAAGCAAATTTTTGTCCTGGGTCTTCCAGCGTTTGAAGCCAAGCTAAAGTCTTCTCCCTTGTTTCTTGACCCATCTCGTAATTCCCCAAATTTCTGGGCTATGGTGGCACAACTTAATAGTTTTTTCCTAATTAGCAGATGAAATAATTTTACGTCTGGAAAGAACTGCGTTGGAACAAGTTGAGAAGAGACATGGGATATGTACTGTTGGTCTTGGAAAGTCAAAAACTGGACTGGTTCTTTTAAGTTTTTTCCTAATTAGCAGTTGCAATAATTTTACGTCTGGAAAGAACTGCGTTGGAACAAGTTGAGAAGAGACATGGGATATGTACTGTTGGTCTTGGAAAGTCAAAAACTGGACTGGTTCTTTTAAGTCAGAGATGATGAAGATTGGTCTGTATAAGTATTTATGACATTACAGAAATATAGGTTAGGTATATTTGTGTTGTACTCTTTGCGTATTTATGGCATCGACATAAAATACGGAAGCCCTGTAAGTTGCTTCATGATTCAGTGCATTAATACGACTTCCAATTTCAGCTTGTGCACTTCGGCCTTTGTCATTTCCAGCAGTCAGTTTGCTTGGTTTTGCTACATGCAGTTTGGTTTCAATCTTATGTAGTAAAAAGGTTTGTCGTTATGCTTTGCTTTGGGTTTTATGATGAGTACCGTTTGTATATTCCATCGACTTTTATATTCAGTTATTGTGCACCTATGCAAAAATATCTTCTCCATTATAAAACATAGCATGAATTTCCAATCAATTTTAAAATCAAGTGATTGATATATAGGTTATTATGAATATTATGACATTTATGTAAATAATTACTTTTAGTTCTCCGTTATTTGTTTAACAATTCGAATTTCTTTATTCATCAGATAACTTTTACATCATCTTTTTTTTTATTCCGCTGCTATTGCATTAATACTCTCCATATTCATAAATTTATACCGATAACAAAATATAACTTACATACATTAAACCAAGGAGT
>JAHZNG010001759.1:0-10481 GCA_027744375.1 Orchesellides sinensis | reverse complement strand
ACAAGATTTCAAAAATCTGCGAAACCAAGGGTGAACTTGCAACTGGGGTCTACATTTGAGATCCTCATGCAATCTACGAGATGATCTGAAAACAAACGATAAGCTTCCATACACTACTAGAATGACAAGCATGCAATCAATTGAACAAATAATATAAAACATGAGCATGGCAATTGGGAGAGAGAGTCCAAGCTTTAGGCAGGAAAATAAGGAAATTATATGAATAACAATGACTGCCACCAAAATGTTAACGTTCATGTAGCAGGAGTATAATCCTCGGTGTTCTGAAGACAACACTTGGATTTCCCGAAATATCATAGTTTTTAACTGAACTTCTTTTGTCTTTCGAGTTATTTTCGACAGTTCCCTGGAAGAACATAAAAAATTTAGACAATAAAATTTATCATGCACAACAGACAGTTGAATTCACGCATTTAATTACTTTCTGTAAAGCAGCAGATAAGATCGGAGGCAATGTCCTTTAAGCAATATTCCCCCAGTCAAATGGAATGGGAGTCCAGTCATAAGAAAACTCCAGTTTGCATAGGATATTCCAAGAACGAATATTTTACTGGTGACTTCTTTTAGTGACCAAGTGGCTGGAAGTGATATTCCCAACTCGGCATTGCACTGAGATTCCACAAGAAAATATCCAAGATGCATGGGCATACACGGATTTCGCATTAGTTCAAGATGGTACAGAACGGGTAAGATTATCCCCATTGTGCCCATCAAACGTAGTAGCCATTTGGTCATTACGCCATGGAAGTCATTAGGACGCCATAATTTTGCTGGAAAATCCATTATATTATAAAACATAAATTAACACGCAGTTGACTAATATACATAGTGGAATTTTTTAAATCGGAACTTACGGTTTCTCTTAGCTTCAAAGGCCATCATGCCATTAAGATAAGATACAATCATCCCTGCTTTGTTGGAGTACACGCGATGGGTGTAGCAATTCATAGATAATGCACTAAAGAAGAGGATTGTGTGCATTTTAACAAAAATTGTTGCTTCTTCCCATGTCCACAAGACTTGGAGAAAAATCGCTGCAGCGTAGAAATAAGCTGTCCATATCCGAAGCTTAAAAATTTGTAGACTCCTTTCGCTCTTCAATTCCATACATGCTTTTTCCGCATTGTAGGTGAAAGGAATGCTTTCAAAAGTGTTGGCTATACGAATGTGCTCAACTAACGCTGGCACTATCTCTTCCGCGATGAGCATTATTGTGGAAAGTTGAAAGATGTTACAGATAAGAATGTTTTTTAACCGTTGTTGTTGCTGTTATTGCCTGCTCTGAGATTGAAATGAAAATGTCGCCTGGTGCATACGACTAGGGTTTATGAAATCTAGTTTTCAATTTTACAAATTCCAGTATTTTTCAACAAAATGTTAGACTCAGAATGTAATGCTACCAAGGAACACGTAATGTTTGCCCTTTTCTTTCTTTATATTCTATAAATTATGCGTGAACACCTAAAATATTTTTGCAAGGTATAAAATGACAAAAATAACTAAAAATGACGGGATCATTTCAGATTCCAACGTAACAGATTATCTGATTACGTTGATTTACTCGATCCACACTCTAATGCAAATTTAAATTAGTGACAAACAGAAAAATGTAACCCGACGAAAGCTTGTCATAGTCGAACCAACAAAATCATACCAAATGTTTTCATAACGAGGGGCTTGTACTAATAAATTGTTAAATATGATTACACTGATTCGCCGTTCCCTTTGTCTGTATGCAATGAAATTTTTATGCTGTTGCGTATGATCAGGATGGTAATTAAATATGTACCAGTGGCAATTTTATACATAGGTCTGGCTGGATGGATGGTGTGTTATGTTAAAGCAAATTATTAAAACCGTCATCGAAAAAATTTATTAAAAGTGCAAACATACATTTCTCTCCAATTGTCGTTGATATTTGAATATTTTTTTTTTTTTTTAATTTGAGGATTCACTTTATTTCGTATCACATCAAAAAATTTCTATACACTAAATGTAAACAAATGTAAATCATTTTAAAAAATACTGGATTATAAATATTTTTTATATTTCTGGTATGGCAAACGGAATTCAGAAAAATTTCCTCAAGTTCTGGGTTTTGGTTGCGTCTAATTGATCTGATACCGCTTGCTGCAGAATTTCAGATTCTTATATACTACTAGAGAGAAATTGTTCTCAGTCCGTTGTTTTTTACCGTTTTACTCTTCAATTGTACATTGGTTTGAGGTTTTTGAAGAAATAAATCCATTTGGGATAATGCAGTACAACAACTAACAGCCCATTTAAAAAGAAAAATCCACCTGCCTGCTATAAAATCCCAAAACGTCCGCAAATGAAAATTGCTTAACTTTGTTTTGTTTTTTGTTTATTTATGATGCATCGAGTTGGTGGGCTTGATAACGTTATCTTAATGAGAAATGCTCACATCTATCTACATTAAGCACGATTTTTGCTGCATGGCTTTTTTACTCATTAAAAACTTATTATGATGTTCGTATAAAAAGAAGAAGGGGTTTAACAAATTCTGCCAGTAGGTTATTTTTGATTTACCTCGCGTCTATTATGGCATTAACTAGACGTGTGGGGATAATTTTAGGAATATGGGGTTTTAGCAGGTAAGGGTGAAAGATTTACGAATAAATTAAACATTTCCTCTTTTATTCTAAAACTGTATAATGTTCTTGTCGAACTAAGCAAAGTATATAAAACGATGCATTTCATATCGTTTTTTCAGTTTTCTTCATAGTATTCCCGAGACAGTAGCAGAACAGCATGTAAAAACTTTTCCCCTTACAACAGGTGAATTTTTAATTTTACATTCAAATTATTGAAAGACAATTAATTTCCTGGTCATTTTTACATAAATATTTATTCAAACTTGACATTTATCATTGCCATTGCATACAATTCATGTAAAGATCGTATGACATATGGAAAAATGTCAATATAACTCGATTTAATTTTATTCCAGGCGTCTCTAGACGCGATGGGAGGGGTGGTGCCACCTCAGTTGTGTATGCATGCAATGCTGGGAATGAAGTAGGTCCTTGTGTTCCTTCCCAGACTCTTTGCACTTCACAAGGAGGGCGGCTTGTTGGCTATTGTTTCTTTGATGGGCGCTATGAAGGATTATGCTGCATGGGTCTGGGTAAGTTCCTAAAATGCTTTAATCAACTGCATGTATTGTTCAGATGTAAGACTCTGCTCTGCTGATTATCCAAGTATACACTGCTGCAGCACACAATGGTCCTCTTGCCACACACTAAGAAGCCACCGACCCAACTATCGAGTACCCAACGACTTAACTTTCCAGCACCCATGACCCAATTATCCAGCCTAAAACACACCATGATCAGAAATTCAACCAAGATTGATTTATTCACTAGATGCTGTCTTTAGATTATTAATAAATTATAAAACTTCTTTTATTATCTGCAGATCCTGCGAATGCAACGCTTACAACAAAGCCTCCCAACGTTCAAGATGGCACCACTACGCAGGGTCCTAGTGCCCCCACAATGCCACCACCCCCGACCATGTCTAGTCCTCCACCGATGACGACCCAGACAATGCCACCAGCTCCCACGATGACTACTCAAACTCCTCCAACTCCACCCCCCACTCCAACACAGCCAACTACACAAACAATGCCACCAGCTCCCACGATGACTACTCAGACAACACCCACGCCACCTCCCACTCCTAGCCAGCCAACTACACAAACAATGCCACCAGCTCCGACGATGACAACTCCAGAGCAGCCCACCCCACCTCCTACTCCCAGTCAGCCAACTACTCAAACGATGCCCCCAGCTCCCACAATGACTACACAGACACCACCCACGCCACCTCCTACCCCTACCCAGCCCACTACACAAACAATGCCACCAGCTCCGACGATGACAACTCAAACCCCACCTACCCTTCCACCGACTCCAAGTCAACCGACTACTCAAACAATGCCACCTAATCCCACAATGACAACTCCAGAACAGCCTACGCCACCTCCCACACCTTCTCAACCCACTACCCAAACAATGCCCCCAGCTCCGACAATGACTACTCAAACCCCACCTACCCTTCCACCGACCCCTACCACTCAAACAATGCCACCTGCACCAACCGCCCCCACTCCTCCAACGACTGCCGCACCATCATCAGCACCTAGTTTGTCAACTAATCACGCTTTTGAAGGATCTTCCACATCCAACCATGGCTTCCCAACTTTCACAATGACTACACAGACAATGACAACACAAACGTTCCCCTCCATGTCTACTTCCTCAATGAATTACACTTTGACAACAAGTTCGTTTTCTACACAGCCAATGCCAAATATGACCATAAGTACGACTGAAATGACCACCCAGGCACTCCCCAATATGACATTGAGCACAACTGAAATGAACTTTACCACCCAAGGTTTTCCGTCGTTTCCTACAACTACCACAGCAGCAACTACAACTTCAGAGTCGACTACTACCTCAGAGGCAGAGACTACTGAAGCAACAGTAGGCACATCTGAAGCACCACCAGGGTTTGATGTGCCTGGAGGGGAGAATGGTTGCGGTGTGATGACCACGGAAATCCAATCTTTGTTTCAAAATCCCTCATATCCAAGCCTGGACACAGAGCCAAACGTCTACCAATACTCAGTGATGCCACAGGAAGGATTCTGTGCTTTGAGGTTTGTAATGTCATTTATATAGCTTTCTTTTATTCATGTTCATACGTAAAGAGTTCATACCTGGATGCCTTTGACTTAGGGTCTCTGAATCAAAGAGCTTTTGAGCATTGATAAGCATTAATGTCTAGACGAGACGATTCTTTGTTCTTTTATATGTTTAGAATTTGAGTTCCTGGAGGCATTACTTACTGGCAAAGGAATGGAGGGTTGTTCCACAGATTCGGTGGTTATCATGAGCAGCCAAGATACACCTACTACACCACTATGTGGACTGCTGCAAGGATACCAACGTAAATATAAATTCAAAGAAATTGTTATGCACACTTTGATCTTTAATCTGAATTTGCGCGTTCACAGACTCTTATTTCTCTAGTGACACTTACACAAGTTCAGGAACAGCCAACTAAAATAGTAATTACGGCACAGAGCTCAGCATATCTCTGGAGTATCAATGTCACACAAATTCCTTGCTCNTGAATTTGCGCGTTCACAGACTCTTATTTCTCTAGTGACACTTACACAAGTTCAGGAACAGCCAACTAAAATAGTAATTACGGCACAGAGCTCAGCATATCTCTGGAGTATCAATGTCACACAAATTCCTTGCTCTTTTATCAAGCCCTATCAAGGTAATATTTTAAAACAAAATATATGCATTTAAATGAATAAGAAATATATGTAATTGTATATTATGTATCAATGTATTAAATCTGCCATTTAGAATATGAGTCTCCAGACTGTGGCATCAAAAATCCCAAACCAGCACCCGCTGGAATTTCTATTCTTGCCGTGCCAGAGGAACCTAAAGTGGTGTCTCCTACTAAATTGTTGAAATCCAAACGAAAATCATTACGGGATATAATGGCTTCTCCATTAGGTTTGAACAGTCTCAAAAGCTTCTCCATTCGTATGCCGCAATACTATGATGTTGCGTAAATTTCAAATTTATTTAAACATCTATGTTATTCTAGCACCATCAAAAATTCTTGAAAACGCTGTGTTAAACCGAGAATCATCTATTAAAATCGTGCGTGGAAATGAAACTGGGATTAATGAGTGGCCTTGGCAGGCTCTTTTAATGGTGAATGGAAGACCACTCTGTGGAGCTTCTATAATCAATGAGGAATGGATTGTGACTGCAGGGCATTGTGTCCACTTGTAAGATAATTTAATTATGACATGGTTTATTAGTATAATAGAAAACTTGAAGACTGTGATGTTTTATCATAGGAATCTACGATATCCGTTGGTTTCCGTATTGACTGTGGATCTGGGGGATCACGACTTGCGCACAGTTAAAGAGACCAAAAACACTGTGTCCCGCATTTCTAAAATAGTTCCGAATGCGCAGAATGAAGGAGTCAAGAATGATATTGCATTGATAAAGCTCGCCACAAAAATACCTTTTAGCAAGACTATAAGGCCAGTTTGCTTACCATCTCCGAGCACTCCTCGTAAGAAAATTAACTATTAAAATCATTTTTGTAAGAATGAATTGCTACTAAATTGTTGTTTATTAGCGGATACATACGCTGGACAAAGTGGAATGACAACAGGCTGGGGAAGAACGGAGGATTCTGTGATCTCGCCGGTGCTTCGCGAAGCCGCTCTTCCAATTATCACCAACGAGAAATGCCGTCAACAATGGTCTTCTGTAGCAGAAGGAGCTGGAAGCATTATCGATAGTGGAATGGTTTGCGTGGGTGGTGGTGATGTAGGCCCATGCAATGGAGATAGCGGTTGAAATTGACTATTTCATTTTTTAAACAGGTGGACCACTTGTGGTTCAGCAAGGTGAGAAACATAGGCTTGTTGGTTTGACCAGTTTCGGATTATTGAAAGGTTGCGCAATTCCTGGCGTTCCATCTGTCTACGCTAGGGTGACTTCATATCTGGACTGGATTGCTTTGAATTTAGCAGGCAACTGATTACGAGAGATTTAGTTAAAGTAACTCATGTTTAATAACATAAGGGCTAAGGACACAGTCTAGTTCTTTTAATTAGTACAAATTCATAGGGTATATTATGGTGATCGGTTTTCACTAAATGTTAGTTTGGGAATTAATGTAATATGGTGTTGGGTCTTTGGGGTATTCTTTTAAGCGGTGATGGGTTATTTTAGGGGATAATACTTGGTGATGGGAAATAGGTATTAAGGTTTTATGGGTTTTGGGAATTAATAAATATACAAGCATTTCTCTTGGTATCATACTGGTGGACGTTTTACACTTACGTATACGGTATATGGTTTAGTATCATACATACTTACGAAATCATTTTCTGGTGATGGGTATCTCTAAACTCGAAACTACCAATGTGTATCGTCATGAATTTTACTTAAATATAAATGGTGATGGGCCACAAAAACGTGGAAAAATAATAGTTAAAAAATAAAAGAGTACTATGAAAGGCATTAATACACATTGTCCCTTTTAATTTATTACACAATCTTATTTGTAAAATGAAAATCTGCATGAAACTGGTGTTTCAGAAAACTTTCACACAACTGGTCCGTAGTAGTACCCTTTTTTCCTTTCATCCGTAGGAGGTATCATCCTTTTGACATCATCCGAATCTGGGTTTTTTAATTCTTTTAAATCTAGCGTGATTAGCAACATACCAAGCATGAGTAGTAAAATAACAACTGTAGCACAAATTTGCCAAAGGTACTCCCTAACGTATGCCATAGAAAATCCACCTCTAAGTCCTACCCTTGTTATGTGCTCAACATTCGTTTCATGTTGAGCTGCGAATTCATCTTCTGAAACTGAAGGGTGTAGCCTCAAGACTTCTGTTGATGAAATTCGATCTCTTCCAGATCTTAATCGAAGAGCACTTACGTCATGATCTCTGCTTCTCACACTGCTTCCTGCAACGTTACTTTCTTCTACCCTGTTATTCAATCCAGTATCATTTTCAACACGGCTTTCCCTTCCCATTGATCTTCCTAACTGTCTCGCAGGGGTTGACTTTTGGGATGGTGTCGATTGAGACAAACTTTTTATTGTTTCGGAGGTGTTTTGGAAAGCCCTAGTAGGAGTATAATGCTTCTCTGAAGAATTATTAAGGTGGTTGTTGTTGACATAATTTGAATCTCGCATATCTCGGTGGCATAAACATTCATCTACATCTACCCTAAGTTGGCCAAACCTAATGGAATGATCAGCAGATGCAAAATGTCTTTGAGTTAAGTCATTGTTAGCTACAAAAGCTTGTCCCCGCGTGTCATCCTCGAATCTAACATTGCTTCGAGTTCGAATTGGACTTTCTTCATTAATGCTTTCTCTTTGGTTTGTAGCAATATGTTCACGTTCAAAACGATCAATACTAGACGGTAGAATTACATTTTGAGCTTGTTGGGATGACCCTACTGCTGGTAGATCAAAATATTCATCTGATTCTGTATCCAATATCATAGGATGGTCTGTGAACGAGAAATGCCCTTTAGCTTGTGTCGGTTCTGGCGTCAGCTCAGGTCGTATAGAACTTGTTTGGTTAGCCTGTTGTGGCGAAATTCTAGGGTTGTCATAAGCCCCTCTAATTTGTGTTGGGGAGGTGGGTAGTCTGCTATCGTTATATGTATCAGCATCGTTTGAATTAGAACTTGGCCCTGTTTCATATTCCTCTAATACAGAATTGTCTTGTTCACTGAGACTGGGAGTAAACTGTTGTCTTAAATAATTTCTTCTTTCGTTTTTTGGCTGTGCCCGGCGCAACATGTCTTTAAATGCATTGTCACGATTAGACATTCGCTTTCTGAAAGCACGTTATAATTCGTGTATACATACATATCGGTTTACAATCACCTTCACCTTATTAAGACATATAATAATAAGCATGGCTTGATACTTACTGCACCTCTTTTCTGTGCTTTTCAATTATTTCTAAAACGCGATTCCCACACTGACGAACATGTGTCTGTCCTATTGATCCTGTACTGGGAGTGTTGGTGGGAAGTGGACTGTCATCGTCTTCATTTTGTACCTCATTTTCGTTCTGCACAAACAACGGCATTTTTCTCAGGATACAAAATAACTACCTAAATACACCCGCGTTCAAGAAGTTATATACTTATCTTCACAAGGGTGTGACCGAGGGGTCCCTATGTATTGTCAACAGCTCACAAAGAAAGTCACGGTTTTGTGCATCACTTCGCTTCTTCAATTCAAGAATTACACAAAATTTTCTTTAGATTAGAGATACTTTTGTCATGTATGTCAATGCAATTTTCTACTGAATAAGTACTTAAGAATTCCGAATGTGTCCACGACGACTTCATAATAATAAGGGAAGAGCAGAAAGGGTAGAAAATTTGATGATAATCTCAAATTGGGATGCAACCACGCTCATTCATGTATGTATACATATTTACCAAACTAAATACTACTTGAATCGGAATCTACTAGAATGAATGTGCGAATTTAATAAGTTTCTATTTTAAAAATTATCGTTTTAATCTCTGAAAATATGAATTGAAGTTTTATGTCAATATCGTGTATAATAATATCGTTCCATTAAGTTTACTTTATGTCAAAAGAATTATGCGAACCACTCCTAAACACAAACCTTTTAAGGAATTTCATATTACTTATGAAATTATCAGAAAACCGCAAGAATTAAAAAAACTCGAATAAAATGTTCTTTTTAATTTGAAGAAAACTATTCATCATTTGATGACATTTTTCTGTTCATTTCTGCAGATTGGCGTATTTAGTCGAAGAACAGTTAAGCAAGCAGGAGCACGTCGTATGATTGACAGTTGATACACGAATTTTCATTTTTAACGGTATACCTACTAGAAATCAACAGAAAATGAATTCAAAAGCGAAACAGTATTTTGATTTCACCACTAAAGTACTAAGTTCACGAAATAACCTAATATATCCGTTTCCAAAAGACATCGAGCATCTACTAGTAACGTACATTAATTTCTCATACTACCTCTGCGTTTTTCCATTTCGCGTATCCTATGATAAAGTATCATGTCAGTATCAGCCCCGTTACAACATAATTCACATCGTAAGTTTCTCCAAAACTGAAACTTGTAATCATAAACCTAGTCAAATATTTACCCTAATATTTCTCGGGTGCAGATAATCTACATACTGCTGTGGAGCACATACATCCTTGAATTCTTTGCGGATGTCCTTGTATTTCTCCCGTCGATGAGTCCCAACGATACTATCGGGGTTTTACTCTTACTTGGAGCCTTTGGTCATCTTAGTAATATTATTATATTTCTTGCTACAACGGTATTCAGCAGAGACAAAATCATAGACTTGATTAACTTTTTCCTTCTTGGTGGACCTTCAGATTTGATTCAATCTAAGGGTTCATCTATACCACAATTATCTGATGACACCTATTTTCAAAAGAAATCTAGTTATGGATGGCCTTCATTCCTAACTTACAAAAATTCTGTTATTGCATTTTGGTTTGCTTCAGTGATTGCAGGTCTCCGTTGTACCGCAATCGTGGAAGGATACATATACAAAGATACGCTGACCTTTACTCTTCAAGATTCCAAAATATTGGCAGCTTTGCAACTGGCAATTCCTTCGTTTGGTCCAATCCTAAATTCATCATTTTCACCTTTTATCTACATATTAAAGGCTTTCTTTGCTTTTGATGTTATTATCGGCTATTTTAATGATTTTGTCGTCATCTTTGTGTACGGCCTGGAAGTGATGGTGGCCCTTTCGATGAAACTGATTTGTTTACACTTCACGCGCTCCGTGGTGGACTCAAGGGATTATTGGAAACCATCTTCGAA
>JAHZNG010001758.1:0-11253 GCA_027744375.1 Orchesellides sinensis | reverse complement strand
AAGGTGGTGAAAATAGCTTTTGTGGAGTACGTGTGTTCTATGTCCATTTCAAAGATACAACATGTTACAGATGCCAAAGGCGTATTTTCTGCTTTTACAAATAGACATGTCTGCTGTTCAGAGGATAATAAACGTGCCTACAAAATGACTTCATGCGTTATATGTAAGCAGTTATACCATTTTTCATTTGAGTCGCTCGACCCCGGCGTACCTTTTCGAAATCCCTTTAGCTTCTGTCAGCTCATGTCCCCCTGTGCATGTACTATTAGCTTGAGTACTCATGTTTTCCAAGACCTAGGTATTATTAGGCATCCCTAAATTTTTGGTCAGATTTCCCTAGTACTTGTAGACTTCCATCAGCTCAACGCTATTATAGAAAGGCTTATCTAAACGAAGGAAGACGTTCGACAAAATCCTTTACACTCGTTAAAGGCAATGTATATTACACTACATAATATACGCTACTACATATTATGCACGTATTTTTGTTTTTGTACACAAAACACTAAAAATACTAGAATCACTGGTTTAGATCGTGAGACTACTAAACACGAAACTTGTGCCTCTTGTTGTAGCTTTGTCAGACACTGCAAATTGCGATCGATTCTTTCCCAACTCTTCATTCTTCCTCCCTCTCCGTCTGATGCTGCATTGAAAGAAAGTCACTACTTTCTTTTTTTCAGAGTTACACACAACTTGCATAGGTAAGTCTCATCCAAGTCGACGTTAAAAGTCCAGAGAATATTAGCGTAGTTTTTCAAAGAAAAGTGAAGTATTTTGGATTCTGGTTTACACTGTTTTCAATGTATACATAAGTACATAAGCATGGACATGCATGAAAAGTAACTCAGCGGCTAGGGCTGTGAACACCAAAAACTCAGTCTCATTTCTTTCTAGTGGCTTTTGGTAAAGCAGCTGTCGTTGTTACTTAAACGCTCAGGCTTCTGCTTTCTCTTTCTCTCCTTCACAAGGAAAAGCAGCGCGACAACGGAGAAGTTTTTTTTAGCTGGACCAGTAGTGGATGGAGAAGCTACTGCAGACATTTATATGGAATGAGTAAAGCCGGAACGCAAGCCGACGAATAGAGATGAGATTGCAGAAGGATATGGAATTTCTACCTCGGTGCTTTCCCCTCCGCTTGCCAGTTCACAGCAGACGTTGCGTTCAGCACCAATTCTCCGGAAAAATATCAGCCGCTGTCGGTTGAACTGTGTACGTACGTTGGTGAGTGTAAGTTCCCAAAACCAAATCGAGCAATGAGATAAAACTATCATGTATTACTCCGTAGTATTCCGTGCAACCAGTTAAATCATTGGGTTGAGACTGAAACAGTGACATTTCATTAAAAGCAAATTCTCTTGGTTGAATTTACTTCCCGTTTTCGAATCACTATAAAACCCATCAGCAATTACCGTTATCAGTGTTATTACATCTTTTAGTCTTAACAGGATCAAAAAATTTAGCATAGCTTATATACTCTAGACAAACAGTTCTGAAAAAGAAAGCGTGGAATATAATAAATTGAAGTGAATAACTATTTCTAAAAATTAAGTCAGTGGTGAATCTTGGATTTATTCAAACGACTTTGTTGCAGTGGTCAGCCCCCTAAAAGTAAGTGATTTATGCTTTCAAAAATAAGGAAAGTACTGGACCAAGTGACCATTGAGTATACCCATCAAATATCAAAGCCATATAAAAGGCAAGAAAGGAAATGTAAACAGCTTAACTGTTAATAAATCATTCAGTACAAAGATGTACATTACAAGTGAAAAGGGAAGGGACGCGCTCCAGACTGTATTCTACTGAACATACATACAGTCACAAAAAAGCACAAGTTTTCACCAAAAATAATATATATTGTGCTAGAAACCAGCAGCAGCCTGCAGAAAAATTTCAAGACTTACTTCCCTCCCTCTCATTTAATGCGTAAGGGATTTCAGCCTATTTATCATTTAAAGTTACAGTTGACTGAGCCGGACGTGAAGCAGGAGTGGACAACAAAACTTCGATATTATTTACCGCAAACTACCCCACAAAAGCCAAAAGGATTTATATTCATAAATGCCCGCACAAGTAGAAACGCCAAGTAAGTGGTAACCTTTTCCTCTTTTATCTGTTTTTCTGCTAAACAAATATTATATATTTCTCCATATATCTATCTACCCTTACCTCTATGCATTTATATGACGCTCACAGTTCACAGTAGTAACAACTAACGTCATTAATGTCATTGTCATTGTTATCATCAGAACTGTGAAGTGTGCAAGTAAAACAATTTTAAGTGGGAAACAGAGGAAAAAGTTGTATTTTATGACAATGGTATGCACAAGACAGGAAGATATACCTTTGAAAGTACAAAAGTAACAATAAAAAAGTAGAAAAGTTTTTAGGGGCAAAAACGGGCACATTTTAGCTAAAAAGCAGTCATAAGTGGCGATATGAGGTTAATTTGGTAGCTGGAGCAAGAAGTAACACGAAAAACAGTAGAAAACTGTCTGCGAGTTGTGAGAGCCAGTATTCACTTGGATAAAGAAGTGAAGCAGAGAGATTCTAAGAGAGTCAAAATACACACTATTAGAGTTTTGTGTAGCAATAGGGATACATGGAATTTCCAAGGATTGTGGAAGTCCACAAATGTGTATTATGTATGTAATCACAAAGCAGGCATAGCATGACAGACCAGTAGACCTTTTTATCCTGAGAAGCGAGTAAGACTGCTAATGTGCAAATAGTGCTGCGGGCTTTCCCTTCATAGTTTCCTGGCAAGTGGAAGAAAACACTGAGCACTGTCGTCTTGCCACCAGTATCTATAATGATCACATGGGGTAATTACTGTGAATCATACTTTTATTCTCTCGGACTACTATTCTACCCTGTAGACGTTTCTCTCTCTTGATGTTCTTGTTCACGTCTTTCTTTCCTTTTGTTGTGCCCATTGTTCGTTGGATGGGTTGAAGAAGCTTGAGCATGGAGGGACTATGTGTGCACCTCGGTTAAACTAAAGACCAAACTGTCCACAGTTATTCTTAGCATGTACAACTTGCTCTTGGATATATAAACTGATATTATATGCATGCATATACTAAACGTGTACACACTAACTTTTCTGGTGTAACTGTCCTTCTCACACTTTTCCCTTGTACTTGAAATCTCTACGGGCAATGTCTCTACAATTATAGGCTGAGAAGTTACTTTTTGGTGATAACTTTTAGGTTTCTGCTTATTTACTTCGTCTTCAATTATAACTGCTTCGTTCTTCTGACTTTGCCTTGCCACTTTTCTTTTGCTAATAAGTCTGATTAAGTGTTCACTGAAACGCAAATACTGCCAAGTCTTGTTCACTTGCGTGGTAACTCCTTTAAAAAGTTATTATATGTTGATGTTACGTGACAAATACTTTCAACTTCAAGAACAACTCGAAACATATCATTCTGGCAAACTTACGTAAAGATCATTTTTATTTTCATTGGAATTATTACTAATTTACCAAAAATAGCATTTTGTCCTTTTTAAAGCCCTTTTCTTTATAAATACTTTAGACTCATACTTCACAAATGCATTCACTGCATCTCATTCAGATTTATTGCATGTTTGGTTGTTGACACGATACTCAAACGATCTGAGACGCAGTATAAGTTGATCAAATTTTAAAGACAGAGAGTTATAAAAAGGTAGAACAATTGTAATAGTGCATTAACAATTCTAAAAGCACACATTTTTAATAACTAATTTATGGCTCACTTGCCAGAAAACTCATTACGAGCACATTGTTTTATTTCCATAAACTATTTCCTTCGACACTCTATACAAGATCATATACATATAAGCACTCACCTGATAAAAGGCGAGATATAGATATAGAAGTAATTAATTAATAATGGCTCTTCATGAGATATTTATTGTACGCTTTATGAAAACTCCGGTAAATGACTGAAATGATTCGAATTCTTGCCTTGTCTAGCTCATATGCCAAAAATCACAAGAGGATCGTTGATGATGCAAGATCGCTCAAGTACGTAACCCTGCTTGTTACGATGAGTATAATGGAAACATGCATGCATATTTTATAAGAACCTATTAACTACATCGCTTCATTGAATTAACTGCGTTATGAGCTTATATTGAGCCTTCGTTGAGCACGCATAAATGAAGTCAAAATGGCAGTTTTGTATATACATTCATGAAACAGTATACATTTTCAACTTGCTGGTGTCCGTCATAAAAATTTCATTGTGCATTGTAGACACATTACATAACACATATATTTTACTTCCATCTCTCTCTCTCTCTCACTTCCCAGCTTCACTTTCACTCACCATCACCTCACCCATTAGTATACGGTGAGATACACGGGAAGTATAGAAAGCTATGTACCTATAAGCGTACAATATATTAGTAGTGATGCCATTTGGCTAATGTGTAAATAAATGAAAGGGACAATGATGATGATCAGCCTTATCAGACAGCAAAACTAGGAAACAAAATCATTTATGTACGTTTCCTTTCACTTTGTGAATGAAAGTGAGTGAATAAGGAAAATGGGAAAAGAAATTAAAACACGAAACTCGAGAATTGAGTTTCCTCTGTTTTGTGTTTTCTAATGCTTTCTATCATCACTTCTATCATTAGAGTCATCATTGTTTTACTATGCATTCATTTCATTTACACGTTGCGCTATTCTATTAGACCTGTACGGCAATGGTGAAAGTGTTTATTATCTGTAGTTGTTTAACAGACAGGAGAATAGTTTGAAGTATATGATGATAATATAGCTCGCTTAGCAGCACAATGCCCTAAAGTGCACCCGTAAAGTTTGAGATCTATCTTTGAGATACAGATTCAAACATACAGACAGCATATATTCGTTTTGTGTTGTTTGACATAATGTGCTAAGTTACTTTTACTAGAACAAAATGGAATGGTATTCTTATGTATATGTAAGTATATTAGCGGAGATAGTATTAAAGAATACAATGCACCCAATGCCTCCCAGCAGCATTTGTTGTGAGCAAGTAGCTTCTGGAAAGGAATTAATGGGCTCCTCTTCAGCGATCTGTCAGCTTTTGTTTATTTGTCTCCAAAACTATGGGACGCATTACATTTACTTCAAAACGGGGTAAATATATACTTTGTATACATAAAAGCAAGCACATCCGTGGGACAGTAAGAGACGGACACGGGAGGCGAAAGGTTCCGCTAATATTGTAATGTGTATTAATGTTTTAGGTTCTGATATTTATTTCACTACAGCACAGCAGACCAACAAAGTTTTCATGCAAAAGCGGTATGAGAATTTGTCGGAGTGTAGCCAACTTTTGCTTTTAACTGAGGTACTGAATAAAGAATAATGTTGGTGCAAGCATCTCCTTTCACTACATTGTTACTTAGATAGTTTTACTACTGCTCAACAAAATTATACTTAGAAAGTCCACTACGCTTTGATTCAAGTAAAGTAAGAGCTGATAATATAAGCGTGCATACATTTTGTTAGGCAAAATACCTAAGTGTCGCGTCGTACACAACAGCAAAAAAAGGTTTTGTACATAAGGTTGCCGCATCGAAAAAAAATTCTAGTAAGTATTCGAAATGGGTAAGGCTTACATTCTAATTGTTTAATTAATACATTGTTCCGTTAATTTTATTTATGCCAAGTTCTACATTACTTTCTTTGGAATATCATAGGAGTTCCACTTTCTACGTTTATTTTTGTTCTCAAATTAATAAGGTCCAAGTCAAATGCTTTATTTAAAGAGAGTAGAATATAAACACCTGTGTATCTCGGCACTGTGTACAAATAAGAAGGGACTAAGGGACCTTACGCAGCTAATAAGATTCAACAAAAATTTTAAACTCAACTCAAGCCAGTTTTTAAAAATATAGGAAACAGAAAAATTAATCAGAACTAACATTACTGACGAGAGCGAGAGAGACGATATTCAGTTTACTGTATTTTTATGGCTTAGAATTTATTTTGAATCTTAACTTTCTTACAGCAAATTTAAATACGTTATTTAAAATTTTACTAAAAATGCATCTTTATTATTTAACATTAAGCGTTTTTGTTGAGATTTTTTAGTCAGAATTGGACTTTTATGATACCAGAGTAAGGTACGACGAAGTTAATTTTATGAAACACACGTACTAATTCTCTGAAGCCAAAAGTGGAAGCAATTTAAACGTATTTGAAGAAAAATCGCCCACCCCCAAAGTCCTAGTGTCAGCATTTGTGGTAAAGTGTACGGAAATCAATTAAATTTAATTAAATGTTGGTGTATAAACAAGTGTGTTATTGTTGATCAACTTTCGTTTGTTTGCCGAACAAGAACAGGAATATTCGTAGTACTTAAGAATGGTATATTTGTGCAAAGTGGTGAATTTCACCGCGATTCCGGTAAATAAAAACATGGGAATTAAACTGAATACGAACAAAATATTGCTTTGTACACTACAAATAAAATAATTTAAACGTATTTGAAGAAAAATCGCCCACCCCCAAAGTCCTAGTGTCAGCATTTGTGGTAAGGTGAACGGAAATCAATTAAATTTAATTAAATGTTGGTGTATAAACACGTTTGTTATTGTTGATCAACTTTCGTTTGTTTGCCGAACAAGAACAGGAATATTCGTAGTACTTATGAATGGTATATTTGTGCAAAGTGGTGAATTTCACCGCGATTCTAGTAAATAAAAACATGGGAATTAAACTGAATACGAACAAAATATTGCTTTGTACACTACAAATAAAACCAAATAGAGTATGGTATGAACTGTAATTAGAATACCAAATAGAAAGTGTTAATTTAAGGTAAAGCTAACTTTCTTGATCAACGGAAACACTAAAAATCTACTGAGTGAAGGTGGAGCGTGGTGCTTTTTGCTCAATTGAAATAAAAGGTAGAGATGAGGTATATTTATATTATGTCAGCTTAGGATTTCATATGAGTTTGTATTTTGTTTGCAAAGTTCAGTCGTAGAATATTTGTTATTACGTGAAAGTAAGCTTGAACGTTTAACATAGAAGAAATCTACAAACTTATTTGTATCAAAATCATTATCAAATAGAGTATGGTATGAACTGTAATTAGAATACCAAATAGAAAGTGTTAATTTAAGGTAAAGCTAACTTTCTTGATCAACGGAAACATTAAAAATCTACTGAATCCAGGTGGAGCGTGGAGCTTTTTATTCAATTGAAATAAAATGTAGAGATGAGGTATATTTATATTATGTCAGCTAAGGATTTCATATGAGTTTGTATTATGTTTGCAAAGTTCAGTCGTAGAATATTTGTTATTACGTGAAAGTAAGCTTGAACGTTTAACATAGAAGAAATCTACAAACTTATTTGTATCAAAATCATTTCTTACAACGGAAGTAGTCATAGAAGGAAACTTCCACAAAAGAGGAACCTAATGGTTTCCGCAAAGTCACAAAAACAGTTAGGCATATATACTATTTTCAACATCCGATTATCTTCCTTTAAATAGAAAGGGAAAATCCTGACCAAGGGACACGATTTTCTTAAGCAAACCATTCTCTCATAAGGAGTGAAATCCTCCACCGCTCATAGACATTGAGTCTTAATAACAATAATAATAATGATTTCCGCAACTGTATATGATGCATCATATTCACAAGTTGAATCTTTACGTTGGTCGTTTCTGGATGGCTCAGTGCACGGAATTAAACTGACTGAGACAAGTCGGTTCAAGTTGCTGTGTATTTTGTCGTATAAAAAATGTTCAACAAAGATCCTCTCCTCTTCCCCCTTTCTCTTTCAACGCTGTTAAGGCCTGTGTATAGTTGAGAGGAGCACATGAAAGGATAAAAAAGGAAAAACCCTAAAGCTCATTTTATGCTGAGCTGTTCCTTGGGATTTTAATTTTCGTTGAAACTAAAGTAGTTTCAGTGTATGTATATTATATTGAAAAGCTAACATCCGCTCATGCAGTACGAATATACCTCTCCTACCGGCTCAGCCATATTTCTTGTCACAATGAAAAAGCCTTTTCTTCATACAAAAAAATAAAGCAATTTGGTGTAATGCACAGTTTTGTGTCGTATACGGATACGGTGATACTTTAAAAAGGAAAAGTTAGTTGGTGTAGGGATTGATTGATGGCTTAAGGCTTGACTCAATTTAAGGTGCTCTTTCTTACATTAAGGAGGATTGATTTTAACACAAATTGTGCAAGAATTTACTACTCCACGACAGCGTAATGTTATATTATATTTGGTAAATTATATTGGAGCCAGGTAGCATGCATGCATGTACCTTAGTGTTGAGGAACTTCTAGAGCTAATATGTAATTATGTATGTTGCAACTACCCATGTCGTGATGTATCTTGCAAACAGAAGAACAATGCTTCATCAATAAAGATGGGGATGCAATGGAAAGAAAAATTGGCGGATGTACACACGTTTAATCCGTTTACTCATCCATAGCAAAAATAAGAATGCAATATGTGTAAACAAACGCCCAGCTGCCAACTAGAAATGATTTAGGGCTTATCAAAAACAAATAATAGAAGGGCGAATTGAAAGTAGGTTACCTTTGGTTGACAAGCATTGACTTATGGGTTGGGTTGGGGTTGACTCTCTAGGTGCATAATAAAGAAGTACGTTTGTGGTTAGCATACCATTCAGGTTGAATTGTAAAAACATGAAAAGCTGCCTTCATACAATAAAAACTATTTTTGCCAACAGTTTCTCTAAGAACTTGGTTTATATGATGACGAATGTTTCCAGCGGGTGTACTGATTAAATCGCTGCTAGGCTCGTTGAGTGAGCAGAGTGTGGAAAGACTGCCTAATCAACACCGCTCGGAACGTCAAAGGACAGAAGCTGGAAAAGCATTCGGCGGCAATACGTGATGGATGTGCCGGAGGAGTTAAGACTTATGTATGATGATCTATGAAAGTAATAATAGGCATCTGATATTCTGAGGGTATAAGGTGGGCAAGTATAGAAAAATCTATTGCAACATGTGAGCCACATACATACATGCCAAGGATCGTTTGTTACGGCAAATATGAATATCTTCCCAGAGAACGCATGAAGTTGATTATTGTAGAAAAATCTAAGACTGTGTGAAGTATTGGTGAAGATGCTGCTATGTTGGAGGGATAAAAATATGTAAATTATACGTTTGTAGTACATATTTATGTATATTTTGATACATTTATTTTTACAAACTTTAATTTATTCATTCGCCTTGCTTCGTTGGTCTCACGAGGATTTATCCAATGCTTGTTATGTTGTGAATAACGAAATCGCTGAATATTTTTACAGTGGAAGATGATGAAGAAGCATGGTACAGTTTTTGGATATTCTTTATTTCTTTGTTACCCTTACTTGAGAGTGTCACTACATATTCTAATTTTGAAATTCCTTATTTCCCGTCAAAACATCTAAATTTTTCTTTTTCAATTTTAAGTACAATTTGGCAGACTTGTCCTTCAAACGTTTTACTGGTTTTTTCGATTATATATGTAAAGGTACATATGGCGTGTGTTCGTTGAAATTCGAGTACCATAACCAAGTGTGTATTTCTCCGTGAAAGTCAGAGCGACACTAAGTTTGGTGAGTTATCTCAAACGTTGATCGACAATTTTCGTCTACAAAAAAAATACAAAGTAATTCCGTTACTCCGTCACCTAAGGTAAAAGGCATAATTAGACACAATAAATTTTATTTTGCGCTAACTACATTACATACACTAATTACTACTGTACACATATCGACCTAGATTTTTATTGTCGCCCGATTTAGTAGGGGTTGCAGTCCAATTCCATTCAAGCTGTCAGTTCGATGAGGGAGTTCAAATAGTGCTAAAATTATTTGAGCAGTACAACGCGGTTTTTTATTTAATTTATACGTGAATCAAAACAGTTTTGCGGTAACTATTGTCGCTGTATTCAGCACTGAATGATCCATACAACAAAAATTTCAACTATACAAGATGAAATCTGCCGTAAAACTACACAAACTTAAATTGCTGCAAGATGATGAAAATATCTGATGTGGTTTATAATTTCAATAAATGCTTTCATTCAAGCTTAATTGAAAATAACTTTCGTCAAATTTATAACTCTATTAATGTCAAAAACATCATTAAAGTACTCGACTAGATATAAGTCATTCAGACATCCTTTGAATCTCATTATTTATGAATACTGCCCAACTTGTTCAGTATGCATTCACTGTTTTGTAGAAATACAATTCAAAAAGTCCATTCTACCAGTGATAACATTTTTAGATAACGAACCAAATGCGAGTAAAAATCTTTTCTATTCAGAGACACAAATGATGTTACATAGAAAGTACATATGATAAAAAGTTGACGGTACTTGCAAGGCAGCCATACTGTTGCTGGACCAAGTTTGAATATTTCACTCTCTGTTCTACTTTTCATATCAAAGAAACGTCCTTAGCAAGCACACAACTCACATATGAGCCTCTCCAGTTGAAAGAAAGAATTAAGCCAGGAATACGAGAAACAGTTTAGCAGCCCTTAAAAAAGATACGAGAAAATTAATTTTCTCTCGTCAGCTAAATAGGGACTTGTGGTGAGGATAAAGAAACATTTTACTTTTTCTTGTAAATGAGACGGCACATGTTCCATTTTCTTTTGAGTTTTTCTCAACTAAAAGCAACTTGCTTGTTATTTTCGCCTATAATTGCCAGATTTTTTTCCCTCTCAACAGCATTCCCAACTGTGGAAGAGCCAACAAGTATGATGATAAGAAAGCTACGGAATACTTGAATATATGCATTAAGTAGGAAGATAAAGGAGAAAGTATACTTCTTCTATTACTGCTGACGGGTTGGAACAACCGAGGCTGAAATGGTAGTTAACAATGTACCTCTCTAGAATTGAATCTTTTTTTGGTAAAGTATATTAACCAAGATGGTTCCATTAGCATGGAATCAAATAACTTTTTTAGTGCATCTCCGCGGTTTTGCATGAAAATGTGAGGGTTGGATTGTGTAGAAACTATTGTGAGGCAACATGAAATTCCATAATTTGCTTTTGCTCCTCTCTTTTCCTCTGAGAATTTTTATACTCTACTCTACCAAATTCTTTCGTATTTCTTTGTTTATTTATCGCTCATTTTGTGGTCATATTCCACTACAACACAGATGCTGCTTGTACGTAGTATAAACTTCTTTAAAATGCAGTAAAATAGCTTTCAAGAAACACGCAACAGCACGGTACAACAGAGTCAGAAAATTACTACTGTCGACTTCCT
>JAHZNG010001757.1:0-27184 GCA_027744375.1 Orchesellides sinensis | reverse complement strand
TCTCAACAGACCACACAGCGTTTTACAAACACTGCGAGAGAGTGCTTTAAGGCATCTAGCTGGGATTATTGCAGAAAAGGATCATAAAGCACAGTATGAAATGAAGTATCGTTATAATATAATGAAGTACGTTTATTTACGTACTATTTTATTATGTTAAGCAGAAAGCGTATCAAGGTTTATGACGATAAATAGGTTTATTTCTAGTAATTACACAAATACACAAACGAATCAGTTTGATTTGCAAAAATATACCTTATTGACTTTATTCCGTGTATGAATAGAGTTATGAAGAAGTCATTGTTAATAAGAAGTACAAACAATGAATGTGGTAATCTATCCTGACATATTGTTAAAAATTCCTAGCATAAGTCTGCACCTTGAAAAATGAAAAATGTAAACATTAATTATTTCATAATTCACTATGATGGCTCTAGGTTACATCATCACGATAGAGGTGGTAAAGAAGGTCTTGGTTGACAAGTTGAATGTTTCATTAAAATCCTGTTCATGTCTCGTTTTCTCTTGATATTTTTCTAGTTCAAGCGTATAACTTGGTATAACCACTTCATTATCTTCATTCATCCGCTTTGCATACTCTATTTACAGAGTAAAGCAAACCAAAAGAATGTCTCTTGAAGCGAGAAATGATGTTTTAAGTAAACAATTTTCATTTCAGTAATAATATAATGAGGAAGGAGAAGACGCAAGGAAGCGTATATTACTCCATAGTGCGTCTGTTATTTAATCACAAAATGACTTCGTTATGTACGCTCCCTTCACTCAGTTTGTATTGTATGCACTTGAAAATTATTCACAAGTTTCAACACAAGAAAAGCTAATAATGGTTTTAAAAAAAGCTGAAATTCTTTCCTGAATTTTGTATTGCCAGCTAAACTAATATTAAAATGGAGATGGAGAATCCAGCAGAGGCGTGTGTGAGTCTTACGCATTATAGAAATTAATATTGTTTGACACTACTCCTTTTACAAAAAAAAACCAGGGAAATATTTCGAGTAATATCCTTAAGGCAGACAAGGGAAAACTAAGTTTTTTTGTGGATGATGGACTTGTATCATAATAAAACTCGTAATAGTGTAACTTATGATGTTCTATCATTCTATCTGTCTGTCTGTCTCACCCCAGTCCTTGAAAAAATTGCCTTGTGCATTTTTGATTATGAGTTCACACGGATTTTCATTATAATTTCATTAGATGCAACTAAGCTTGGTTGTATAAATTGGAAAATGAGAAAAAACCCGTGAATGTGAAGTAAAAATAGACTTAAACTACATAAGCCAACAGCACTATCTCTCACACAAGTCTATGTATTTTCATTCATATTATGGCAGTCCCTGTGCGATAGAGGAAAGGTAGCAAAGACTGATTTTGGTTTTTTTGTTGCACTTGTCCAAATTAAATATACCACACACGATTACATAAAACTCTTGAAAGGGGAAACAGGTAATTAGTTTAAAAAAGATTTGATTCATTTTTTGTTTCATTATATCATAAAGCCAAAGTACACACGCATCTGTGAGGTAAAACTTAGTCAAAAGTTAACACATAAAGGTGGATGAAAACTGTGGGGATACGTCTAATCTCACAAATGTGCGTATCATGTGGGTTTATTGCATAGAGCCAAAAAAAGCTCACTGGTGGCTGGAGAATGATTACTGGACTGGGAAAGAAAAGTCGTACGTTCAAAAAAGGAAACCAATAAAAATCTCAAAAAAACTACTTTTATCTTTCCAGCTTTTTAAAATAAGAAGATATATACACATAGTGGTGAATAATATAGCGTTAATAATTGATATAAATATTAGGGCATTATTGAATGTAGGTACATAAGTAGGTATGTGCATTATGATGTGCGTGTATCTAGACCACCCCACTTCAATAAATTTATTACAAAATGTATGAATGTACATTCAGACTAGTAATTGCCTTTTGAAATCGAAAAGAGAAAGAAAGAGTATTATAAAAGTACATCAACATTTCCTATTATTATTAAGCCATATATCTCTTACAGAAAGCAAGTGAGTTTAACATAGCCGTATTCATTCACCTGACCCCTTTTTATGTGGCCATAATGCTCATCCTTTATTCTCCTATTCTGGAGAGTTCAGTGGGGGGCTCATCCAAGTGTGAAATATCGTGAGAAAAGTGAATGTGTGTCAGAATGAAAAATCTTCTAGATTAATTTTCTTATTAAGCTAATCCTACAAAAAATAGTAAAAGGATCTTTGAGTGTGAGTTGAGCCAACGCAACATATACAAAAAAACACAAACCTTTGGGTGGATTGTAAATAAAAAATGATGAAAGAAGGAAAGGAGAAAAAAGAAAGTCTAAAAATATAGCAGGAAAAAAAACCTCACTCGTTTTCTCCTCTTAACTAATTCAGAGAAGCATGGCTTGAATGCATTTCATTATTCTTTCTCTTCGTTTGCGCTTGATGTGAGTATGAATGGGCATCATTATACCTGGAGCCAAGGCAAAGTAGTTTAAACCTAAAGAAATTTATTTTCCACCAAAAAGAAACCAAGTATTCAATGGTCTCGTAAGAAAAGAAATTTGCCACCTTTTATTTGTAGACATGTATGAATATATAATACAAGTAAAACTAACTAAGAAAATTTTTACTTTCTTCCTTTTTAAGAAATGTACGTGTAAGAGAATATATGTTGGGAAAAGCTTGATGGTTTTTTGTGTAAGTAAAAGTGAAAGGCAAATTTGATGGATAAATGGAGAGCCAGAACGTACTCATAAATTGACATACGCTTGTGTAAAGAAAGCAAACTATAAATAGTTGCGAAGAAAAATGCGAGGATGTCGAGGCTATATATATTTTCCACTTTTATTTAAATGAAAGTTTCTTTTCTACTAGTTTTAGGATGTACACATCCCATGTATACATATGTATCTTAAGCTTTTGCCATCAAAAAGGTTTTGTTACACATGCTTGTCAAGTACATCCATATTCATCATATTTGCACTTTGCCACTTACTAACTCAGTTTCCCAGAAAACATACATGAAGAAAGTCCAAATTAAGAAAGGTTGCGGAAAAAAGGTTGACGTAAGAGATGTTCCTTCTTGAAACAAGTAAAGTGGCTCTGCTTGAGTGATGGCACAGAACATGCATACCTGCTTATCTTTTACTTTCTATTGTTTGCTACCTCTTTCCCAATGGTTCTAGGGATTTTAGGCTACTTGAAAACATGTTTCGTCTTGCCTTGAGGTTGCTTTTGAATTTTAGTGAATGGATGGGTGCTGCATTGAATGAGTAGAAAGTATACGAGAGAAAGTAGATGAATAAGTGGGAGAAGAAGGGCACTTTGCAAACCTGTCAACACTAATCATCTAACACGAAGTTTCTGAAAGATGGGAAGATGTATGCAAATTTATATGGCTTGGGTTGTAAATTTTAACCCTTGATGTAAATAGGAGGCTTGACTGCTGTCTAAGTTTATGGTATGACCAAAAGTAGGTTAAAATTAGTAAATAGATTTTTCGTTGTTTCAGTATGATCAGTAGAAAAATTTTGAACTTTAACTGTTGTAAAATTCTATTAGCTATTGTATAACATACGTTTGTGATATTTTATAGATACCAAATCAGATTACAGATTGTGAAGTAAATATATCTGCTTATTCTTATTTATGAACAGTAAATTTGAAATTTCAAGTGACAGTGCATGTTCAGAACCTGTTATTCAGTAAATTATACAAAAGCTTTACATTCCGATATAACGACCTTGTTGACAGCATTAAGCCAAAAAGGTTAACAGCGTATCAATATATAAAGCATATAAAAAACTCACGAAACGTTGCGTTATCTGTACTTAACTAGCCGAGTCTTTATTATTGCGCTTTTAGCTGGCATTTACTCTCCTGTTTTTTATGGCATATAATACAAGATGTGTGAACGGTACTTGAATACATACACAACGCGCGTCATCGTCGGCAAGAGTGCGGGCCCTCTATTTACTATCTTCCTTCACTTGACATATTTCGTTTATTTATCCGCCCATTACATGCATCGATTGAGTGAAGAAGATTAAAAGCTCTTGTCGAATTTAAACTAGCTGGATAGATTGATGAGATGTGGATTTTATGTTGATTTCTTCACCACCACCAAAACTAATGTGCTACCGTTCAATGTTCTGTGTACATTTCAATCGACAGAAATCGTCACGTCGTCGCCACCAAACTCATTGAATCCTTCAAACATTCAGGCGTTCAGACTACTTCTGATGTGATCTGAGTTTATGTAATCAAGTGATTCATGACATAAATAGCATAGAGTTAAGCTCAATCCATGTAGTCCAACAGCACCCTTCTTTCGGATACCAAATAGATCCGCCTTTCCTTTGGAGCCAACATGTTTTTCCGAGAATTTATTCCCAATTTTAATGCATCAGTGAATCCTGCAGAGAAGCAACTGAAATCTTGGCCGTCATGAATAGAAATACCATACGTACTTCCATACAACACCATGTTTTAGCTTGGAGCTCTTATTCACCAGGAAAATTGGATGCACATTGCGAATTGCATTGTAAATTGGGGAAATGCAGCGGAACAAGTAAAAAAGTAAACTGAAAACTTAGCATGATGGTTAGCCCAAGGCTAGAACGTATAGGGTGGGTATGGTTTAGTTGTTGTGGGGTTCACAGTACTCATTTAATTTTTTCCCTTCCTTTATATTATTGGGTTGTCTTTCATTTAGGCGTGCTGCCAGTCTGAACGAGAAAAAAATGTTGAGTAGAGATCAAAAACTGTTGTTTCTACTTTATTCATTGTCAATTTCATGACACACAACCCGTAACCTTAAGAAGATGATACAGGTATCTTGGCACAAAACACTTGCCTCCGGCCGATAAAAGGGGAAATGATAATAAATGAAATGCGTACAGAGTGTTATCTTGGCGTAACTCGGGCATTTGTTTTTTGTATACTGAATTTTGTAAATCCTATATCTATTAGCTTCTAACTTCTAACATAAGGAGTAATTTAGACAGGTTGATGTATCAAAGCACTTTAGGTAGCATGTACCTTGTCAACTCCCATGCTACCGGAATCAAAGAAACGTTTCATTAGCAGATGTAACTTGTATAACGCCATCATCGAGTCTTTGTCATTTTACATCAAGTCAAACCCTGCGCATATCTTCTCAAGAAACTTTTTTTTTCGTGTAAATAAGTACATACTAAGAAAACTGCTTACATAAACAGACAAGTAATCTACTTTCAATCCCTTTTAAATAGTTTTTGGTACACTGAAGAATCCTCTTTGTTGGTCTGTCTGTGTATAAGTTCAAGTGTCATTCACTCCGGGGCGGTGGATTTCCTACTTTTTTACTCTGATCTTATTCATTTGAAGATTGAAAGATTTTGATCGTTTGATGAAAGACTTTGGGGATTTATTGTTTATGTATATGTGTTTATTTCAAGAATCGGATAACATCAAGAAAACTTAGTCGCAGAAGTCATCAATATAAGTTTAACATTTATGAGTATAATTTTGACGAATACTAGATGGAGCATTGTGTATCTATGTATATATTAAAACATAATATAGTCTACATAAGTTAACTCTATCTTTCTAATAACTTCTTTGTCAAACCAAACGATTTCACATAAATAGTAGGTATGATATATAACAAAATCACCAGAGTGTAGTTTATTAAATATCACATCACCAGTCATAAACTTTAGTTTGGTTGCATATTCATGACAGAATACAGGAGCAGACAGAAAAACACATATCCCCCAATGGATTCCACATTGAAATCTTTCTACAAAGGTATACAGTGTGTATTTTTAACTGCACTCCATAGTCCATGTCTTTATTCTGATCTCTTCATCAACAAAATCAGAGTTGTGTTTGTAGCTACTGACGAACTGGAGGATTCCAGAACCAGTGGGAAAACACAAAAGAAAGAGATACGGAAAAACTTATTATACGGTTGTTATACAAATGCAGTGATACACTGATAACAGTATTGCATTGTGCTATGAATACTTGTGTGCAAAACGTGTTCTGTTCTGACTAGTATGCAAATAGGAATGAGTCTCACATGCGTATCTATTTATTATAGTGCGTACGGTAAAACATTATCATGTGAAACAACACACATTTTATGTCCGCAAGGGATGAATGAATGAATGTTTCAGAATCATGACAATAATTACTATCACACAGCTTCAACAACTTCCATACTACTGTTGTATTCTTGTGTTCATAAAGCCAGAGAAGAAGTAGTGAGAGGCACATTACACCCAGTGGTTTTATGTTCACTCATCGTATAATTCCCATCGTCAAAGCTTCAACTACCAACTATCCTGGTGATTATGAGAATATCTTCTCTTTGAGAAAAAGGATTGTATCGCTCCAGTGAGAGATAGAGAGAGAGTGATCATCTTGTCTAAACAACCCGTTTCTCATTTGTCTTGCTTTATCCGGATTCATGCTTATTTTAAGGGTCATTCACACAAAGTCGAATATACACTGTATCAGAAAACATAATCATATCTCTTGTTTTATGTACAAACACTCGGTCGGGGAAAGCAAAGATCTAGATAACTGGGAATAATTTGTCAAAACATGAGAGTCATGAGTGTGTACACCAGTTCAGTAGTGGTAGCATACCTACTAATTATCATAATTTGCCCTGAATCCACAAAATTGTTTACAAGAAGATCTCTATAATTTTCTAGATAGCTTGATTATCGCTCTTGTTTTTACACCTACTCGCATTCACACAGAAACTCTTTATATGGGACATGCCTAATACTACCAAAAATACTTTGAAAGTTAGGGAAGGAGCCAATATCGGAGGAATGAACGGAGAGAATTTTAATAAACAATAAATATTTCAGGTCATCTCNCACACAGAAACTCTTGATATGGGACATGCCTAATACTACCAAAAATACTTTGAAAGTTAGGAAAGGAGCCAATATGTCGGAGGAATGAACGGAGAGAATTTTAATAAACAATAAATATTTCAGGTCATCTCTCCTCGGAAAATATAGAGGAGCTTTTTGTGCTCAGTGGTTTACAATATATTTTAAATCTTTATCTTAACATGAAAAAAAGGGGTAATTGATACTTTGTGGATTTGGGTTCTGTAAGCAAGCATGGTAATAATATACGATGTTGTACACAGATGTTTATAAATGTCAGTAATGATGATGATTCATTATCACCGCGTAAAAGTTTTGAAACTGTCTGAGCATTTTTTTAGAGAGATGACTGCTTCCTCGAAAGGTTTTCTATGAGAGGGCCGTTGTTTTAAGGTTTAAAATAAAAATCATCACTAGCATTGCATGTAATGAATTGAGTGGCTGTCTTGTCTTTAAAAAGGAAGATGATAATGATGATGAGTCAAGAAGGAAATATGTCTTGCACCGTACACCGTATCTATGCCACTTCGGGTGAGTAAGTGGTAATGCGTGTTTTTTATAAAGATAAGAGAAGAGAAGAAGGGTGCCAGCCTACGCAATGCTGTATCACCATCTCCAATGCCTTAACTCAATGCAGCCTCTTAGAATAGCGGCATATTTCCATACTTCTAAAGGATTCTTCCGAACTCCTCACTTTGACTTTTGACTTTTCCACTTACACATCATATCATGTATCCTTGCATAATATGTATGTATTCAAATGGAAGCACATGTAGTGTTTGGGCATTCTTCTTTCGTCGGGTTTTCTTTGATAATTACAGGAGGTGTACCTTTTTAATTAGTTTTTAAAAATGCCGAAAGTATACGACTAATGGGCATTTTGTGAAGTAGGAAATACCCATTAAATATGAACTGTAAAATTACTTAATTCATTGCAGATGTACTGAAAGACTCATGAAACTATTGTTTACCGCATTGATTTCAGTATGGAATCAGTTACATTTTACGTAATACAGGCATTTGAGCTTTCATAAACTTGTTTAGGTAAATGCTTAATCAAAACCATGTGTCATACATATTACTTTCGACTTAAATTCTGTGCTTGCGATGCAAAAATGTTTTGATTTATTGTCTCGCAAAATCTTACAATGTACGATATTATGTTACATACTGTCATGTTCTTTCTTCTGTTTGGCTTACGTCCTTCAGTCGTAAATTAATTAGACTTAAATAATTCCACCAGGACATTTTGGTTTCAGTTCGTTTTGTCTGTAAGTAAATCAAAAGAAGTATCAAAAACCAGTTACAAAGTCATGAAACCAATTATTTAATAGCCCAACTTACCTTGTGTTTTCTAAAGAGCATGGTGGAAACTCAGGTTTGCAATTTACAACAGGCAGATTAGCTGGTGCAGGTGGAAGATTAATCTGATCCAATGCTTTGGGAATCAGAACGTGTCCAAAATTGTGACAAAATTCATAGCACAATATTCCAAACGAGGCCAGTTCCTTTACACTGACAGGCAGTACAACGGTTATATTTTCATTGTTATACTTTTTTCCAACTTCGAGTGACTCACAACTTGAATCAGGAAATGGAATAGATACAAAGTTACTTGTACTCTGAACACCTTTCGATCCCTTCTTTTCCCCATGAAACCAAGGGGAAGGTCCCTTGCCGTCATAAGAAAATCCTGTGATGAGTATTTCTCTCTCGTTCCTTATAAAAACTGTGCCCTTAAGACCATGAGCACATTCATAAAATGTGCCAACTGACCAGCACCCTAAGGACTGTTTAATAAAGGCGATTGCGAGTATTGCTCCTAATGATAAGTAAAAGCATGCCCTGTGGAAAAATAAAACTACCATCATGGATATTTTGAATATTTTTAAAATCAAAATACAGAAAAGTTTGCTGGTGGTTAAAAAGTTTGGTTGGACGGACACATCTTGTATTCAGTTATACGATTTCACCAACAAAATTTTAGCTCTCTTATAACACGAAATAAATTGTAATTAATATTTACGATTAATTTGTTTCATCTTCCGCATATACCTACATAATTAACCATATGTGATAGAATGCACACATGTGTAAAATTTACAATATTAATTAAATTCATGTGATTGTAATATAGCCACCAAAATTCATGGTCGTGTCTTTATTACTGTCTCTAATGTGAGATGTTAATTAACCGCGGTTTACTGATTCACACTCATAAGGATCTGCATACTGGTTTTGTGTGCAGCCATAACAAAACCCGGAATGTTACTGCGGAAGCGGAAACTACTTGAGCTATATTTTGATGTGAATCATACAATGAAATTCTATACAATAGGTCATAATACAAAGTTCCATTGAATAAATATTCAACTCTGGTTCAACGAAGCGTTTAAGCGTTCTGCTCTGAAAACTAAGCAAACTAGCAACGCACCGTTTCATATTCATTTATTACTATGTTATAATGCAAGTGTTCCAAACACAGAATATCAGATTCCATGCTAGGATTTCCATTTTCTCAAAGGAAAGAGGAATTTACGACAATACAGCTCGCCATCATTTGTGAAATGGAAATGGTGTGGCAAGATGGTACTATTGTGGCTCTTTTGCATTGTATGCATATGCACAAATTTTTTCCTTAAGAAATCATGTAATACTAGCCATTGCTTCACTGCTTAAATTCAAGGTTCGTATAATGCCCGACGAGGTTGGCATATCGGAATTTAAGGAAAATTTCATTTTACAGCCTAGGGCACGAAAAAGCACGGATTTTGAAGTCGGGTCTTTTCTGACTCACACACACATACGCAAACATCACATCAGGCTAACCAAACCAGGGTTGGGTTTTCTTGGTTTTCTTATTACTATTCTCTTTTGGAAAACCCTTATCTTTCCAAATCAACTAAACTCTGGCGGGTCTGTTGCTACTGCTGTTTGCTTGCTTTCCTCGGTTTCCAATTTGTACTTTCTTAACAAACTAACATGTTGAGTTGCTCCTTGAAAAAATACGGACATACACAATGTTTTCTTGGTTTTGGTTTTAAAGAGTACAACTTCAAACGGTGGACAAACTTGGACGTGTTATATAACATGGATGTCCAAATTCAAGTAGTATTTTAAGGCATTTCTGTTCTGGGATTTTGGTTTCCCCTGATTTGCCCGTATTTGATGCAAGCAAGGTTTTATATGAAGGACGAGGGAAAATGGAAGGGTGAATTGAGCATACAATGCAAAACATGCCCCATGCTTGAGTTTGATAAGAAGAGTGTGCGGTGATTTTGGAGATTTTTAGATGAATAATTTGTGTGCTGGGTTGATTGCTGGTGGTGGTATTAAAGGTAAAGGATGGAGATGAAGATAGAATTTAAAAAGCATATACACGGGCAAGAACAAAGGAACCAGGGTCAGACTTCTTGATATCTTACCACAACACCAAACCAACACCACTGACTTGGTATTATTATTACCTCTAGAGTAATAAGGAAACATCGGCTTGACGAATGAATAAGTTATAAAAGGTGCAGTGTGGTACGCATATATAATAGGTCTGTAGATGTTTTTCCATAATGAAGGGCTTTTGTACTGGCTCACTTAGGCAAGTGACTAGCCCTCTTATTTAAAAATCCACTTGAGGCTAAAAAGGTATCCGATCTCTTAAATTTCATTACTTTTCATTTACCTTTTATTTTTTACATATCTAAATAATATTGCTTTTAAACCTCAGTTTCAACAATTTCATCTCATCGTCTTACAAACAAATGTATTGTCTACACAGACACTTGAGCTGTATTGCATTCTAATTGTGATAAAGGTGCTAAAAGGTCTAGAGTAAAGTAATACCTGTAATTATCTCAGAGAGACTTCTTTCCATAAAGGAAAAAGGTAAAACCCTGATTAATAATCCTCTTCTTCCTGGAATGAAAAGCCACTAAATTTTAAGCAAATTACTGGGTCTTCACAGTATCCATTTGCCTTATTTTCTTGCATACATGTGTACATTACCTACGGCTTTTGGTGGCTTTCCTAACAGTATATGATGATTTTTAATGCAGCAACAAAATGTTACGCACAACATAAATATTTATTCATAGCTCTCAAATTTGAATTTCAAAATAATAAAATGCTATTTTGCTTTTTACGATGATAATGACGGTAAAACCAAAAGCCTAAATTTAAATGCCACATTATGATGAGTCTTGGTGTGGTTTCTCAGACTTTGTGGCCATTGTTTTTCCAGCTTATACTCAAGTCTTGTCCGTAGCTTATCGCAAAATAGTCGCACGTCGTTCCATAAGCATTATATGCAAGAGGAGCCGATAAATACCCACCATGGCCATTAATTTAATCACCTGCTGCGTTTACTGGAGTGCTATATGGATCCTCCTTTTATGTACAATGTTTTAAGGTTGGCTGGTGGAAGTGGTGGGTATACAATGCATATTATATAGCTCTGCAAACTACCCAAGTTAAATATCTTTTCTATTCCTCCCTTTCGTTTCCAGTACATACATAGCTAGAGCTCACACCACAAAGCTTTTTGTCTCCAGGTGTTACTTTTTGTTGTATGCGTATTCCATCAAATCATCAACTCCTCCAAATCCCCTATCATTACTTATAAGCGATTTTAAGGAATAATGATAGGATGTGTGCAAAACAAAGCAAAAGACCCACCCGTATACTGACGACTTGATAGTGTGTATATAACGTAAAGCTAAACCTCCAATATGTAATGATGATAGTGTTGGTTACAGCACGAGACGTCAATCAAGATTGCAGTTTACGCGTGAAATGTACCGTGTATTTATGTACTTTTTCCCTTTCTTTACGTACCTATACGCATCTGTATGTTTTTGCGTTAAACATGCTTGTACATACGTAATAGGCAGTGCAAGCTTTAATGGAGAGCCACATGAACAAAATGACATTTGAAAGGTAATGCAATATTTATAAAAATTTCTGGTGTGTGTGAAAAGTGATGTCCCCATGAGGTATGTTGGTTAAGAAATACAATATGCAACAGTAGTCTGTATAATAATACCAGTGAACCGTCTTATTATAGTCCCTCCAGAGATCATCATCACGTTTACTACCGCTATACACATCTCTGACTCAAATGCCGGTTCTTACTAAAGCAACCACAAAACTCAGCATGAGCTTTAAGTGGAAATGACTTTAATGGGAAGTTCATTTCTCTCCAGGAAAACTTTTTTAAACTATGAAAATGCCACTTGTAACTTTTATTCACAGGTATGTAAACCATTAAGCAAAACTCTGAAGTCGAAGAGACAGATGGTGCGTGTGAAATGCACACAAAGAGAAAGAAAACTATATAATATTATTACTATTTCTTTAATATGATACCGGATTATATGCGGGCGAATGGGAATGCGTAATGCAAAGCTAAGCAGATAAAAAGTCGACAGTCATTTCACTTATGTGCCATTCCTAACTTATCAATTTTGCACTAGCAACTAGTCTGTACATATTATGCAAACATACATATACATCTTTTCATTCTAGCTTTTACATATATACCTAATACTAAGAAAGTTTCTAGTTGAGAAAGAGGAGGACTTCCGTCTAGTCCATTTTTTACATTGTTGAGAAGTACTATGAGCGTTGTAACATAACGGAAGGAGAAAGCCGTGAAATGTTAGAAAAACTCTTGAGACAAAATGGATTTCCTCTGTTGGTTTTTTGGCTGGTGATGCCTCTGCTACTGTCTCTTGCAAAATGTTCCTTTTTATTATAGTGTCTCTGCATTCAACTGGAAATGTCTGGAGAAGAAGTTGTGTATATCCTCTGTGAATGTCTGTGTCTATGTCAAGTTCAAAAGGCATGTCGTATGAGACTAGTCTTTTTCACTTTGGTCTTAACACTTTACTTTTTTCGTGTGCTTTGCACTTTAAAGTAAAATGAAATATACACAGTGATGCATGTGCTGAAGAGCAGAGACGCATTTTTGTGCAATATGTGCATTATAACATCATGGGGAAACACATTCGTAGTAAAACATAACTACATCATCTGGAGAAGTGCACCGAGACATTTATTCATAAAAGCATGAATTATTTGATTTGCACTTGGGAAAAATGCGTACGAAAGGATTGGGCTTGATATAACATTTGGATATGATGAAGATACATTTTCTTTAGCAGGACATAGACACATGTTCACTCAGTTGGTGTGCAAAGCTAATTCGTGATGTGATGGGATATGCATTGGTTTTTTTTTGTTTTGTTAAGTTTCACTTGCTGAGCATAACATAACACTGCACTGAGCTGCCCTTTCTTGCGTAACTTCCCACAGAAGCTTAAAGTTTGAGGAGCTTACGCACTTTTATACGTGAGAAAGCACTGACTGTGTGAAGATAGCTAAGAGAGATATAGACATTCATAGTATATTCATAATATCTACATTGCATTACAATTTTATAGGATCAAAACTTTAAAGAGGATAAAGCTAGTTAGCCTAAGTGGATTTGGATTTTTTCTTTGTGTATTCTTTTTTTTCGATGCGTCTTCCGTAGAACCTACACATCTGCGTAAAATGGAAAATATACGACCGACGATAACAATCACCGACAGCTACATTGCAGATGACAGCAAAACAATCGTACTTTGGAAATTAACACCGTATATTTCTATTGTAATAAAATTTGTTGGTTGTTTTGCTGTTATGTTGTAACAGAATCAGATTGCAAGTTCGGGCTGATGTTGTTCTAATTAAAAATCAATATATAAGTTTCATTGCAATTCCTTCTGATACGTCAGCAGTACTTAGGAGTTTCAAAATTTTGGAAGCATATATTAAATTGATATATGTATATTATATATTGACCTTGAATGTATTTTGCTTTGGTAATGTTGCAAGTGGACCAGAAATGTATATGAGCGGTAGTTGCTTTACAGCATTCCAGGACACATTTCTTCGACTTTTACGATAGCTAAGATGGTGCTGATAACAAAGATAAAATTGTGAAACTACTTGTAGCTCTCAAATATATGCATACACTTGCATTTATGATGTTTTTGGTCGTAAGGGAGAGGAGACGGAAACATCTTTTGTACATTTCATTTTAGGAAATGAGAAAGGGAAGCATTTCTGGTGCATATTCATTTTTACAACTTCTTCTCAATAAGCCAACTGAAAGGGTTGAAAAGGCTCATACGCTAAAAGAATGCATTTTCAGATTTATTTCACTCATTTCAATTGCATTCTACTTGTTTCATCTTTTATTCCTCTTGTCTAGTTCTATATTGAACTACCAGTAGTACTACTTCAACTCTAACTCCAAACGCATCTTCATATTTGTTTGACTGTCCTCCTCCTTTTACTTGCTTGGTCTGGTTGGCGGCATCAACAAAGGAAAAATGTATTTTAGACATATTATGAAGTATTTAGTCACTGGAAGGATTTTCGGGGGAGACTAATATTATGCATATGCATCACATCACTATAAATATGCTTTGAGACCGACTAGACAATAGGAGAAGAGGAAGAGTGAAGGAAATCAAGAATTTAAGTGCACGCATCGCATCTGTGTTTTATGAAATGGAATCATGAAAGGCCACATAGTTATGATATATGCTCGTTGTTATTACATAGAAAGCTTGTACGTTAGTAATATAAATCAGTGCAGTTCGTCGACTGCTTCGGGAAAGGATTTAGTTTGTGAAGGAATTGAATAGAGGAATCTACATTTATTTCCTAATGCATTAGTAGTCAAAAAGAAGCAAATGGAAGGCATCCAACAAAGTAGCAAAAATTTCAGAGCTTCTCTGAATTCAACCACGCTACTCTGGATCACCTTTAGCTCTACAGCTAAACTGCAGCGTATTAAATCAAGTCTCCAGATAATTCTCTAGATGATCATCATCATGTTCTGCATTATTGGACTACGCAAACTGGAAGATGATTTACGCCTCCTGTCATCCACCTTAATCATATGTGAATATAAACAGTTTTCTCGTTTCCTTTTCTTCCTTCAAAGATAAGATAACGTATAAAATTGTTACTTCGTATGAGCTCCTATATTTTCAGTTCTACATTTCCAATACTGTGCCATGAATCAGCATCCACGCACTCAGGATGAAGACGATGATCATCGTCGTCATCATCATCAAGACCGTGTGTCTTGAGAATATAATGCACCTTCTTCATTCAAGATCATTCAGAGGATCAATATATGAAGATGATGATGAGGATATGGCTCATATGGCTGATTTCGATCATCATGGCATGGCAATATTATATTATCATCCTTCTTTCTAGGAAATAAATAACTCGTTCCTCTTTCGACTCGCTCTCTTGCGTTTCTTCTTCATCTTGTCTTATTCTCAGAGCAATTGATTTAAAGCCGTGACACGCGAGTGTAAATAATGGCAGGAAAGCAACAACGTAGCAGCGACGTTCCTACAGCAAACTAAAGTGCATAATTTCCTATATGTACCCATGTACACCTTTCTCTCATTCATACAGAATGTTACATTTTACAAGCGAGCCTACCTAACTGTAGTTTTTCTAAAGACGGTACAAGAAGTAAGATGCGATCCAATCCAGCAAAGCGGAGAGAGAAAAGGATGGATGATCTATTATAGGCACGTGGACAGATTGATACACATACACGCACTAACGGAACGAATCCGAAAGAAGTAAAGTAAACTAAGCAACATACTAGGCGTTTAAGATTGATATAGAATGCACTCAACCATGTGGGCATACTATACGTGCTCTCTCTTAGGAAACGCGGTAGTGTGTTAGAAGAGGAAGCTCAATAATAATATCACATCGATGCAGCTTCTTTTTTTACTAGTCTTGAGTCTCCAGAACCGACGCATTATGTAATTCTAATTTCCAGCGGAAGAAAAAGGATAAAATCACATTATGTTCTATCGTTTCCTTTTGTAATACACGTAGAAATTTGGTAGGCAGACAGGCTAATGAAGTCACAGAAAAGATATTCTTCCTGGGAAAGATTTACTGTTGTGTAGTAGCAATATTGAGTTGTCTCAATTCAATACAAAATTTCAATTGGTTTTTTGTTCCGTCTTTATCAAGATCTATTATAGCAGCAGGGGCAATCCGTATATGTAAAGACAGGAGCATCTAATATTAAGTCATTTCTCATCAACAGAACAATTGGAACAATGTACGGCAATAGCAATAATGAATAATCGTAATAATAATGGTAATCGTCTCAGAGAGCTTGCTGTGGCTGGGCGCATGAGATAAATATGTCTTACTGCATGATAAAAGCAATGAAAGGATATCCCGCTGATCTATTGAGGACAAAATCATCCTAAGTTTTTGATATATCAACATGAACACGAGCAATATTGTGAATGAGAAGTTTACATCTTTATCTGAGCATAAAATATAAGGAACATTATGATATGCAAAGGCTAGAAATTAGGATATGAGCAAGTCAGAACATTTATAAATTGTTCCGATCTCTGATAAGTACGAAAAGGCAATTGTAATAAATATTGGAAATTAGGAGCAGACAGATAAACCATTCAGCTTTCATATTCACTTTCACACACTCATTTATTCTTCATCCAAATAATTTTTTCTTAAGAAAACCATTCCACTTCTTTTGGGCTACTTTCACAAGTAAATATTATGGTGATTAAAGACAAGAAAAATGGAGCACACACACATAGCCGTCTAGCTTAAAACTACACGGGAGTCAGTGGACTTTGGTGGAAACTGCGGAAGAGAAAAGGAAAAGTTGTTGCTTTTTTTTACTAAAGCAAAAGTGCACTGCACATACAACTAGCCCACCAATGCAATGCCGTGAGGTAAAGTCATTAATCTTAGTCTAGAAGCAAACTCAACTCTATTTATTCCCTCTTGTTGCTTGATGACCCGAAACACAATAATGTCAGACATTTGCAATGCTCTCTGCTCTTGTGTGTATAGACTCACTGAATATAAGACAAATGTATGTACATTGTTTAGCAAAGGACAGTTTTACTTGGCTTTGTCTTTTCCTTCCTTTTGGAAAGTGTATTATTATTACTGAGGTCCCTTGTGGAATGAACTCCTTGGAAGTGCAAACATTGTTAGAGAAACACAAGTGTATAGGAGCCAGACTGCACTCATTGTGTACAAAATGAAACTGCATTGTAGCCATATGTATCCTCCTCCAGTTTAATTCTCGTCTTGTCACATTCCTTTCTAGTTGTATTCTTATGTACTTTCTTCCTTCGTCTTAATAGAGTCTGAACCAAAACTTGCCAGGGTGTATAAGCTATATCCGTAAGTGTAATCTTAAAAAACAAAAGGGAGCCTTTCGAAACGAAAATGAAGCAATGCAGGCAAGCAAACCGAGTCCTTTCCACAAAGTTGGCAAATAGAAAAGGACAAAAGTAAATCTTGGGAAAAATACAAGGAAACCAAGCCAAACTTGGGAATACTATTATGATTATATTGAAATGTACGTTTGAGTATGTACCTCTACTCTGTAATATTAATATTGACTAGTTGCCCTTTCGTTTCAGACCTATTTTTTGCTGGGTTCAAGGAAAAATAGAATTCCTCTGTTTTAGAAGATCAAGTGAAGCAGTATTATTTAGTCGTTTGCTAGTGATTGTTGGCAAGTGCTGCCGTGTACAATTCTGTTCCGTTTTGGTGCATTGACCACACTTGTCACAGAGAAGTGGACAAAAAATGGACTTGTGACTGGAGGTATATTTTTTATTTCTGGTGTAAAGCAAGGAATGTCCACATGGGGCCTCGACCTCGACCACGACACTTGGCTCTATAAACATTTTGTATTTTTGGATTGTGTCTTGCTCTCGCTTGGCTTCAGTCGTTTATTGCTCCTGTCAAGCCGCCCACACGGGGTAAGGTAAGGGACTAGAAGAAAAAACAAAGCCGACTACAAGTCAGCCAGCAAAAGTAAATATGGGAATGTCTCAATTGAATTGATTCATACCTCACGTAGCTTACACAACGTATGTATTTCATTTTGTTGAAACGATAAGGCTCAACCTGTGAAATTGTTGAAGGAAAACAAGTTGTTTTGAGTTGGATGACTTCATTTCATCTTATTTCATGACTAGTATGCATTATTGTAGGTTAAAGTTAAATATTTACTGTCTTAAGGATATGAATATGTCGTGAATCACAAAAATCTCCAGTGTATGAGTACTATTTGATTTTTGAAGATTCCGTGCTATAAAATGAAACTAAAGCAGACTTTTAAGGAAATGAAGAAAAATACCTAATTCCAGGAACATTGTATGTGTGCATATGCATGATTGCGGAACTGTGTACACTTTTGTATGCTCCATGCTTTACCGGCTGGCTGATTGCTCTGCACTGCTTACGTTTCTCATTTGTTTTTAGGTGAAATCAGTTTCTACATTCTGCCCCTGGAAATGAGAGTTGAGAATTGAAGCACTACTATTGACTCCAAAACAGTAGTTTTAGTTTTGAGTAGTTCAACCATAATAATCCAAGTACAAAAAGCTATAGTCTTTCCTATTCATTTGGGCAGGGTCTTGAGAATCAAGAAAAATCCTTGGAACGAGCGAAAAGAATTGCAGAAAATGTTTTTCTTGGAAAAACACTCTACAGTAAACTACTGCCGGGTATTCTTTGGCTTTGTGTGTACCCGAAGCATGGCTCCAGTCTTTATAAAAAAGAAATTCGTGACGTATGTACTTGTTTCCATTCTGCACAAATACAAAAGCTTGTATACATACAAATGTAACGGTAAATTTCTTACATGCTTTACATTGTACTTGAAACCATGTACGTATGGTAAATCTGAGTCAGTGGAAAACCCAAGCTTATTAAGTAGTTACCCTGCTTAAGACATCTTTATTCTCTCTGAATATGCTAGTGACAGGTCGATCTATACAGTGATAATTTTTAAATTATCTAGGTCTTCATGTAATTCTCCTTTTAAGGACTTTGGAATTGAAGCATTTTACAGAGAGTAACATTTCCGAGTTCAAATAGAGAGAAATGAAAAAATCAGGTGGAAAATATTTTCTTTATTTCTTCATATTCTTCCTTTTTACAATGCCGCTCCAGCAGCCATGCCAAATAACTTAACTTGTTCTCTCCTTCCTTTTGCTGCTGGATCCGTGGTGTTTGAGTGTTTTGATTACCCAACCGTTTTTGTGGAATGCGTACTGTGGGAGCTGTTACGGGAGTAGTAACAATAAAACTTTTATCAAGATTAAACCTTGAACCAAAAAAAGTCAGAGTCTTACTTGAATGAAACATGAGCATAGTGACTACTCACTCTTCTAATAGTTGGCAACACAAAGCAACAATCTCAAAAATGTTACCGGAGTCTCTGACTCAAGAGCACAGCAACACGCGAACCAAATGACGTTTCTACGCTCTTCAGCCATCATCCCAACAAAAAACTTTTTTTTTTGGTAATAAGAAGAGAAAAGGGTAAACTAGAGAAGATTGCTAGCGTCTTCCTCTCTTGTCGTTACACCTTATTAAATAACTTCTTTCTTTTTTGACTTCGTGTGGTCTACCATCTTCTTACATTCATGTGTACATAAGTTTCAGAAAATAAACTTTTTTACATCTTGACGTTACACCTTATTAAATAACTTCTTTCTTTTTTGACTTCGTGTGGTCTACCATCTTCTTACATTCATGTGTACATAAGTTTCAGAAAATAAACTTTTTTACAAAAAGTAATAGTAACTCTGCGTGAATACGAGTTGCACTCATAGAAATTCTGTCACAATTAAGCTATTGAAAGAAGGCATATTTTTTGTTTCCTCCGAATGAAGTATTTTCCACTAAAAAATAAAAGAGTAGAGCTAACTCAGAGAAATGAGTCAAATTCTGTCATTTCAGGTTGAATAAGAAAGCAATGATCTCTGAACTATTATGGCATAAATCAATGACAAGGACGACATATTGCATGGCACAAGTCGCACAGTCACAACTATTTTCTCTTGAAGAGCCACACACATTCATGGATAAAGACAGACAACAAAATGTCTGTTGTGTGTATAACTTTCTCATGACCATATTTTTTCCTACTTTTGAAAAATCAAGAAAGCGCAGGAATTTGTCCGAATGGGTTGTATTTATCTTCTTCAATTTCCACCAAGACGCACTTATGTAGATGTATCCTTTTTTAGCATGTTACATTGTCGCTTATACTTATGCATGATTCACATGTGCATAGGTATATAATTCGTTTTTATCTATATCGTATGCCTATTTTATAGAAACAAGAGGAGGGACCTGAGCTGTCTAAATAGTATAATAATAATACAATTTAATGCGGAATGAGCTTCCCCACTAGTCTTTTTATGAAGTCTTGCTTCGTTGACTGGCTTCCTATTTTATTTTTTCCCCTGCTTTATTCCTTGTCTACTTATTCCCTTAACTTCCTCCCTGTTTTCTTCTTGTCACAAACTCTCCTAATTTTTTCCTCATTTTCTTAAGACGACTTTCATGGACATGCACAAATACATACATGGTCTTATATGATGATCACATCCGTAAAAAATACATACTTACGTACATTTACTTACACTATTACATACATAGTACAGTTTATGGACGTTGAGTGTATATATTTCTATAAGAATGTTGTGCTCGTCAAGCAACATGATTCACAAGCATTTTTCCGCATCTTGCTTTCCGTACATCCTCTCTATCAGGTTCTTCCTTGACTTTGCTCCTGTCTCTGTTCATTTTCCATTCCATGATGATGTCCCGTTGCTTGACTTGCTCGTATTTTATCTGCTTCATTGGGACAGTAGTTTAGTTTATATACGACTTTATACATAAAATGTCTACATTACAGACACAGCATATTCCAGAAGCTAGTTTCTTCATGGCTTCTTATTCCACCATCATCGTCTTGTGTACTTGAATCGTAGAACATGAATTGAACAGATATCTAAATCTAATCGAATGCATTGAAGACGTATGTTTTACCCTGCAAAACAAGTAGTACAAAGAATTTTTTTTGTATATAATCTTATTGGCTGGATAAGAAAAGTTGGTAAAGTGAAGAAAGTATAAAGAAGCATTTTATGCATCCCTTGGTTCACTCAGTCAGTGAATGTCTTCAAATTGAATTTATTTCATTTTGTTCCGCATCACCAGTGCACTGAATGAGCATCCATGCAGTTAATTATTATGGTCATGCTTATATTTTTTATATTCCAATATATAGAAATGCGGTAGTAGTTTTATGCACCTCAAGATAAAGCCGTGCACAGACGCCATCCCCCAATTTCCGATTGTTTCTTATCTTGCCCAAAACGAATTGAAAAAGAAAGATGGGGAACGTCTTTATCTATTCCAATTTTTTGCTTTGAGGCAGAAGAGGATGAGAGTTGTGGACTGCTGTTGCTGGAAATGTCTTATGGTCAAAAGAGAAAATCAGTGGACAAGACAGTTATCAGTAGGGAGTAAATTTCCAAAGGGGGTCATGCAATAGTATAAAAATGCGGCATTTGTATAGGCAAAAAAGACAGTTTCCAGCAGATTCTTGTTTTATATGATGAGTCTGCTTGGGCAGTTGAATATTATTCTAGCATCAAGATAACCACTAACATTCGTTTGTATCGTATCTTGACAAGCCAGTATGTGCATATGAAATGAAGTAAACTTTTATTCGTTTCGGTATACACTACCACTGGCTTTTCTAAGTTTTTAGAAAAGACATTATAACTGATGTCTTCTGTTTTTAGTACAATTAACATGTACCTACAACATGAAAATACAAATAAAGTAAATCGGAACGGTTTTAAGTAATTGTCCAAACGGATATTTTGTTCCAAATACATCTTGTGCCGTGGTATGAAGTCGTTGGGAACTAATAAAAACTATAAAGTGGACTAAAGTAGATTACCGGTTAAGATAATACTATGCAATATTATCAAATCGTGAACTCAGTCTTAACCAACCATTATTTGGAAAAAGTTAAAAAATCAAAATTGAATGAGATGTTAAACTTGGTATAATAAAATACATAAGCCTATTTATAAACTATACGTTTGATTGTAAACGTCTGTACAACTCTCCTGACACTGAAGAATAGAGGGGTAAGACGTAGCCATTGCATTGGTTTTAGTTAATGATCTTCAAACATTGATCTTTCTCCTTTGCTACATTCAAAGAACTACTGAGGACGATGTCACCAATACAAACATTTTCTCACTATCTTCCAAAAAATTCTATCGTAGTATAGGTTTTGGAATACAGATTTATACATGTACAATTGAACCCGTAGCATACGTGTGTGTATCACCGTATATTCAAAGCGTCCTTCGAATAATGTATTGTTACCATTCAGGAACAAATATGAAAGTACCGTTGAGTCTGGTATATATCGGATATGTACACAAGACTCATTTGTACCAAGAGAAGAACGTGGGGAAAGTAGACGTTTCTTTGTTGAGCAAATAATTATTATTTCAAGTTGGATTGGGACAGTTGCTTCTACTCAGCTTTACTTCAGAGATCCTCCTCTCCTCTGTCTATGTGTACACAAGAATTCCACTTGGAAGTCATTCAGTCAGTCAGTATGTCTCCCTACTTGTCTTTCAGTTCTTACTTTTGCTGTCTCTTTCTCTCACTCGCAATGAATTTAAACTGGCAACCCATTACAATAAAAGCTGAGAGAGAGAGGAAATAAAAAGGGAAAAAAGAAGGATGGTATGTATAATGTTGTACACTGCAATGGAATTACTACAACCACTATTTTCTAGCGTCAATCAGAGATCCGGAAGGAAGGAAAAGATTACGTCAAGGGTTGCTTCTCTTTTCAAACGAAAAAACGGTACTTTGGGGGAACTCTTTTTTCACTGTAAAATCAAAGGAAGGAAAGAAACACAGGTTTTGCACCCTCCTCCTACTCTCTAAACTTTGAAATGATGATGCTGATGATAATGCTATCTTTTTGCTCCCTCTGTCCAAACTCTGACTTGGGAAAAGATTTTTGTGTGGATGAAAACGAATAGATTGTTTTGTTGGAATTGCCAACTCTTTTTCTGATCTTTCATCGGCTCTCCAGTCATTAACAAGAGAAAATTATTATCCTTTCCAGCTTTAGTTTGTCTTTAGTCTAGCGTTTCTATGTATTTAGGAAGTGTGTGAATGTTTGCAGGTTTTTCACTTGCACGACTTTGTATAACATTGTAACGTTGAGGAAAGCCTTGTATTCTTTATAAGGAAGTTAGAAATCATTGACTATGTATATAAGATGGATACTATATATTCAAGATAAAACAGCTAGGCTATACAAAGGAACAAAGCTGGAACTACGTAAACCTGTCATTTTGTCTGGAGCACGCATTTCCCTGTTTAAACATTATTGATTCGTGGGATTTTTAACGAATTTTTCGTTGTAAACAAAAGCCTGTCTATGTTTATACTTTGAAAGCGTATAGAAGTGATGAGCAGTGCATATCCCTAATACAGTCAGGCTTAACTCTTGCACTCAGCAACATTTTGAATGAGAGTAAATGTTTAAACATTTCGTTTATCCAACATACAGATGTATAGTAGCAGATCGTATACTGTTTGGAACAAAAGTTGGTAAATTAGTGGTGATGTGTTGATTGAAATGAAATGATGAAGAAGATTAACATACAAGAGAAATTTCCTTTCTTGGCATAAAATTTACTAGCAAACCCCACAGATGCGTATGTGGATATATTAGAATACTGATGACAGCTTAAAAATGTTGGTTGTACTGACTTGGAATGCCAACACAGGATAGGAATAGGTAAGCACCGGAAAATATGCGTGAACGGTTGTTTTAATTGTTGAATCTTTTACATTCATATACAAATTGCTTTGCGTGATTCCGCCGTGATCCTAATGATTTCATGGTATTTACATTGCGTGTCATGCATTTTATACAGTATAATTCACTCATCAGTTTCATGACTGCATGTAATTACCATATGTCCTATTGGGGCCAAAAATATTGTAAAAATTAGGGTTATAACTACGGGGCGAGCTGATTCTTGATGGTTTTACCGCAATGAAAATGGATTATCTTGTCTGCACGAGACACAAAGATTCTATTTACCTACAATCACACAACTCTTTCATTTTGAGATAGAACATAGAAGTTACTCGGACTAAAAGTTACTGTTTAAGGATGATAGCTTGGAATGTTGACATTATTGATCGTAGACAGATGTACATAAATACATGTACATCGTGCGTATATTTCACGTTATCAGAAACCTGGTTTGGTTTTACGTATGTATTCATTACTGCTTTGACACTGGTTTCGGACACATTTTCATGTTCATGTAACAGACACGTATGCTTTGCTTACCATGTGGTGGCTATGAAAAACTAGTTGCTGAAATGGAATGATTCCCACATTTTTATTCATAGCTCATTCATTCAGAATCAATATCGTACATACACGCAGAACCAAAGTAGTATCACGAAATATCACAACTGCCGCAGTGTTTTCTCTTAACTGATAACGGCAAACGTGAATTTATATGAATGCACAATACGCATGCAATACATGGCTGTTAGACGCCCACTGTTTTGGATTTGTTCAGAAAATGCATTAATATTCATTCTTGCGCTTCCTTAGCTCTAAGCTATTTTTGAGATAAACAAAAGCACCTGCACTGTTTATCTTGATTCTTGTAGAAAAAGAAAAGAAAACCCTCGAAATAAAAAGTTGCACTCTGCACTCTTCTGATAAACACAAACTTGTGGTGGTGCTTGCCTCAAGAGAAAGTATAAATGAGTTTAACTAAAGCAAACTAAAACCCAAAGCAAAAATCAACATTTGCACGTTCGTCGAGTGGACTCGCTAAGTAAATACATTTTAGACGTAAAACAGTAAGAAAGTAAGAAATCCGACAGTTATAATGGAGATATTACAACAGTGCATGGATGTATATTGCAGACAACCTTAGGTTTTGTGGATACAGTTATTGACCAAAGTGCAGGCAAAAGCACACACTAACAATTTCTTAAGAAAATGAGCGCGGAGAAAGCAACTATTTACATTAAAATCCGATTGCTTCTTGCTCTTTCCTTTCACAGAATAAAATCATCAACTCAAGGCACGCATCGTGAATGTGATTATTAAACCGTATTTATTATGTGCTCCAAAACGATGTTGAAAGGTGGTTGTGTGTGGATGTGAAGGAGTATTTAGGAGAGAATCGATGGTTGTTGTTTTGTTGTTGTGGCTAACGTATAGAAGAGGCTTTTGTAATAATAATACACATTAATGTAATTATAAAATCCCTATTCATTCACTCTTCCTTTTCCTTCCTTCATTTCCCTTTCATTTGTTTTCTCCCTTATGCTCTTTCCTTCCCTTTCACCATGTTATAAGTTACAAAGCAGCAGAGCTGCATTCCGTTGTTGTTTCCATCTGTCTTGTTTGTCCCCATTGTTATTAGCTCTCAGGCAAAATGAGTTTTTAGAGGCTGAAATATGGTTAGTTTTGAGAATACTTGCATGCGACACACAAAATATAATCATACAAATGCTCATCGTAATGTAATGCTCTCAGGCTCGTGCCTGCATATCCGGTTCCTTATACCTTAGGAAATGAGAATGGGATTAGATCGGCTGAAAAACATCTTGAAGAAAGATGCCTAAGTATAAACATGAACATTACCCAAGTTGCTTTATTGCATTTCCTCAGCTTTCTTGTTAATGTGTCATTATTTTGTGAATAGCTTTTACAACATACTATCTATGATATACAATGTGCTAATCCAGGCGAGTGTACTGATGTAATAAAAATGGAAATCGACAAATAGCTTAGAAATTTTACTAGAAAGCTGTGTCAGCAGATTGGCAAAATAATTGGATATAATACAGGTTAATCCTGTGCGAACTTGCTATTTAATTGGAACATGAACGATACAATTTTCAATATGCCATAAAACTCATCGCTGTTTACAAAGCTCCTTTGCGATGGGTGGAATTATGCAATACATAGGTTTGTTTGCAAAAAGATAAGGAGTAGGGTATTAATAGGTCTCTAAAAAATAATAAGTTCCACGTAACACCTTGTAACTCTTGACCCACTTAAATTAAATACTCTTAATTGTAAATATTTTTTGAAAAACGGTATTTTAAAACGTATACATTTTCCACGCAATAAATCTATGACTAAAACAGCAATTACAATACATCATTTTAAATTGGCATCATTTATGGATCTTATAATAGATGTATTGCTTTTTACGGCAGAAGCCAAACCTTTTAAACTAGAAGTGAGTAAATATACCAATACCAATCCACTCAGTAGCTTCCACACGCTAGGATACCATTAAACAAGGAAACCATTTTTCCAAATATTTTTCCAAAGATAAAGAAAACACTTTTTGTCTCCTAAAAGCGGTCTCGAACAAAGTAATCCCAAACGCATGCCTTCACCATAGCTCTAGGCTGTTAAATCCACAAGATCACTTGTTATGACATGGCACGAGTTTTACACAATGCTAAAAGCTTAAATAGTGGTGAACTGAATGAGTGAACCTTTTATACTTATGCTAACACACGTGATAAGTTTAAACTTCTGTTTGAGAAGTCGATCAAAATAGTGTGAAATAATGAGTGAACCTTTTATACTTACGCTAACACACGTGATAGGTTTAAACTTCTGTTTGAGAAGTCGATCAAAATAGTGTGAAAGCCAAAACATCACCTCAGGGTGGATAACCCATCTCCTAGGATTTAAAACACTACGAACCCCGAACGAGCGAGGATAGCGCGAGTCTCTCGTCGTTTCTCTTTCATTATATCACATTATAACTTTTGCGTTTGTATAGTTATGTGTTAGTATTACGAACATATATATTATAAAGGTTTTACCCAATATGTTTTTAAACTTGAGCTAATAATGGTAATAACCTTCACTCAAGACTAAAATCATGCACCCGGAGCAGCACACACTGATGATTATTCGGCAAGATAAAGAAAGGGAAAATGGGAGGAAAATTGTTGGGATGTATGCGGTTATGATTATTATTATATGACGGGATTGTCTATTATGTAAACTGTTATCGTGGCCGGCGGGTATTGTCAGATGTGGTTTCCTTGTCGGTTGTGTGTCTGCCTTCTTATGAAGTACACGTGATTCCTATAAAAAGCATCATTTGTACCGGATAATGCTTAAACAAAGAAAGTAAGTTGTGATAAGATATGGAAAGGAGGCGCAGTCGATAAAGAACTTGTCAGTGGATGGATTTAAGTCAAAATAGCGTATTTAGCAACAAATAACTTTGAAATAATTTTAACTGCAGTGGTGTTTTAAGTCGTCAT
>JAHZNG010001756.1:0-19621 GCA_027744375.1 Orchesellides sinensis | reverse complement strand
CATCAGCCCTTCCATTATCTTATCTTCCACAAATGCAATTAATAAATTTAACAATTAAGAGAGTTCTTTGCAATCGGTGAATTTCTAGAAGTAAAATAAGTTAATTTTATGATTTGCTTGCTCTTTTGATACAAGTTTTGATATCAAAACGTTAATCTTGGAGCTTAGCTGATAAATGTATATTTTGAGGTACATTCTCAACACATACATACATACTTTAATGCTTTGTTGTTTAAGCCACGTTATTACAAACATGTTTAAATATCATTAGACTACACATTTATAGTAGGCAGGGTTTAAGGTGGAACATAAGTTAACTAAAAACGTTCTATAACTAGCCATGTAAAATTCCAGGAATCGTTAGTTATGTCAGCGCATATGGATTTGTGATTGGGGTTCTTAATCATGTCACAAGTTTACCTGCAAAATATACCAAACCATTATTCGTGTTCGCTAATTTCCTACATTACAAATTGTGACTAAGCGACTTTATAAATTTTAATTATTGCTACTTCAGTTCTATGGTTTGGTTTGAGCGATATGATTGATTGATGATTGATTAGGCAATTTAATTTTAATACAGAACATCATCATGGACGCTTACCAACAAACACAAAGAGTCACTCTATGGCTTTGAGTTGTAATGCAATGGGGTATGGTGAGACTACCGGGAGGGCACTGTTTAAACCGGGTGAATTGCAGAATTATAGGAATCGTTAGTTATGTCAGCGCATATGGATTTGTGATTGGGGTTCTTAATCATGTCACAAGTTTACCTGCAAAATATACCAAACCATTATTCGTGTCCGCTAATTTCCTACATTGTGACTAAGCGACTTTATAAATTTTAATTATTGCTACTTCAGTTCTATGATTTGGTTTGAGCGATATGATTGATTGATGATTGAGTAGGCAATTTAATTTTAATACAGAACATCATCATGGACGCTTACCAACAAACACAAAGCGTCACTCTATGGCTTTGAGTTGTAATGAAATGGGGTATGGTGAGACTACCGGGAGGGCACTGTTTAAACCGGGTGAATTGCAGAATTATAGTAGAAAAACAGCAGGGCAATGATACTTCACCTGTCATTGTCAATTTAGTCATTCATTCGTGGGGTTTGATCGGTGTTTCATTAACAAAATTAAAAGTTGCTACAAGAAAGACGCATAGTAAATCAGCTGTTTTAGCTGGGGAAACATCAGAAAATTTTTATAATTAACGGAAAAGCTCATTTTTGTAGTTTTTCATTTTTGACTCTGATATTTATTTTGGTGAAGACAGGTGATTTTCAAGATTGATTTTAATCATGGCTGCTGGAGCGGATACATATAAACTACGGTGCACCTTGTTGGGTCACTCGATGGACGTGAGGGGGGTATCAGCTGGGGTGACAGAAGGAGGAAAAGATTTTATTGTGTCAGGATCCCGGGATAAGAAGGCGAAAATTTGGATACCCTCGTAAGTATTTTGTGTTTAGAAAGGAAAGAGTAGTAAGTAGAGTTATGAAGGAGGAATAATGATTTGATATTGATTGTTTGTATTTGACAGGGATGACGGTGTCAACTTTGAACCATATCAGACTTGTGAAGGTCATACGAACTTTGTCTCCTGTGTGTGTGTTGTTCCTCCAAGCCCAACGTATCCGAAGGGGTTAATCTTGTCTGGGGGACATGATCATACTATTCTTGGGTTTGAAATTGGGAAGCCTAACCCAGTGTTTCATTTGATTGGGCATAAAGGAACAGGTTTGTTTAGATTGTAGTAAATTTGTATTAGTTGTATTTTGATTGAGTGGTTAAGTTTGGAAATGTTCCTGTTTTGTGTGCCAGTTTGCTCCATTGCTGCCACTTCCGATTCTTTGATGGTTAGCGGATCTTGGGATCAGACAGCTAAGGTGTGGCGTGATATGCAAAATGTTGCAACTCTTACAGGACATTCGGTTAGTTGTAAAATTAAGATGTGTTTTGGAGAATTATTGTGTTAGGTTAGAAGATCTTGTACATTTATTGTAATACGTTGATTAATAGGCTGCAGTATGGGCAGTTGCTTCTCTACCTGGTGAAGATCATCAGATTTTGACGGGATCGGCTGATCGTGAAATTAGACTTTGGGTCGACTATCAACCTAAGACTGTTTTCAGGGGACATAAAGATTGTGTCAGAGCGTTGGCAGTAATTGATCGTGAGCGATTTTTGTCTGGATCTAATGATGCAACGATTATAATGTGGAGCGTGACACAAGGAGAAAGTATGCACATATTCTATGGCCATACGAACTTCATTTACAGGTTTTCTTGACATTCTGTTTTGTATGAATAGTTTATATCAATACATGTAATTCTAATGTTTTGGTTTACAAACAGTAATTAGTGCATCAACTAATATATTTATTTTATTTCTGGTAGTATATCACTGCTTCCAAATGGTCAGGATTTTGTTTCTGTTGGAGAAGATCGGTCTCTGCGTGTTTGGAAGGGCAGTGATTGTAAACAAGTCATTTTCCTACCCGCAACAAGTGCCTGGTCGGTAGCAACTATGCAAAATGGTGACGTTGCAGTGGGAAGCAGGTATGTTTTATTATTTTAAAGGGCAACAATTTTAATTCAAAATTGTTTAGCTTTCAAATTGCAAAGAAACAAAATACTTACTGTGTCTAGTGATGGCACAGTACGTGTTTTCACCCAAGATCCAGCCCGAATGGGTAGCCAAGAAGCTCTTAAAGCATTTGAAGAAGAGGTGTCAAAAACAGCTATTGCTGCACAACAGGATCTTGGAGGTATGAAAATCTCTGAGCTTCCAGGTCCAGAGAGCCTGCTGAGGGAAGGTAAGAAAGACGGCGAAACAAAGATGGTCCGTGAAGGTGACCAAGTCGGTTGTTACTCTTGGTCAGCTGCTGAGCAGAAGTGGAATAAGATTGGAGATGTTGTTGGAGCTAGTGGAGCAACACAGAACACATCTGGAAAGGTTTTACATGAAGGCAAGGTAATATTGGTAGACATTCTAAATATTATGTTTGTTTAATAGTTCGTTAAATTATCTCATCTTTTGCTATATTAAGTTAAATTTTGTTTTTAATTTTGTTTGAATAGGAATACGACTATGTTTTCACAGTCGATTTGGATGATCAAGGACAAGGAATCTGGGGGCGGTGGAGGGTTTTCAGGTGGTGCTGCGGATCCGTTTACAGGAGCCAACGCGTACACTACTTCTACTCCACAATCGACATCTGCTCCCTCCGCACCAACTATTCCACCTGCAGACCCATTGTTTCCCGTCCGAGAATTCCTTAGATTTTCAACTGCTCCCAACTATGAAGCTTTGAGGAAAAAGCTGACTGAGTTCATTCAGGCACTAGGAGGAAGTGCTGGTATTAGTGTTGAACAAGTTGATGCATTGTTAGATATGGGAAGATCTCCAGGATGGAAAGAAGACTCTAATAATTTTATTGGAACGTGTTTACAATGGCCGGCAGGTAACATCATTAACATAGGTTCAATGTTAGTATTCCTAGGCACCCTATGAGCTACATATGTTATGAAAAGTTTATACCTGTTGTTATCTTTTACAGACAAGGTGTTTCCTATATTGGACCTGCTACGATTGGGGGTTCTAAACCAAGGATTTGCTCAAAAACTCAACGAAAATTTCCCTGTTGCAACCACACTGGCTCCAAAATTTTTGTCAAAGGAAATGGCCACCAACCAAATGTTATGCCTTAGACTTTTGAATAATGTTTTTGGTGTACTAACGGGAGAACTGATGAAGCATAGGAGTGAATTGGTTTCCCAAGTGCTGAATAATATGACCAAGGCAAAGATGAATGAGGTCGCTGCATCCACATTGTTGCTGAATTACTCGATCGTTGCATGTGATCCTAACTTTTCGGAGTGGTCCAGTGTAGAAACGCAGACTGAGATGCTGATGGCTGCTGTGAGTATTTTGGAGGTTTTGGAAGATGGAGAAGCAGTTTTTCGTACTTTAGTCTCAGTGGGAAACCTAATTTCAGGCAATCCTACAATGGCAAACTTGTTCCGGAGCTTAAGCGGTGACGTGATGGCGGACAGATTTATCAAATCCGGAAGCTTACCTAAAATACAGCAGTGTGCTACACAAATTAAACAGTGTATATAAGTGTAATAATAAAATTCTCATTCATGTCTTGACAAACTTTGTGTTATCATTGTATTGCTTTATAAAATTCCAGTTTTCTGAGATTCGTTTTTTCGTTATGTGTTCTTGTCATTGTCGTATATTGTGTTACATAATTCGGAGGCGTTGTAATAAAAAGTACAGTATTTACATAAGGTAGAATTTCTACCGTAGAAATGTTAAATAATCGGTTGGTTCAGTTTAGTTGATTCACAGCAATTTGGTTGTATAATGTTAATAATGTATTTACTTTTTTTGCAATATACTTATAAAGAGTCAAACACATTTATTTGCACGCATTTATTTTTAAATATATCGATTTATAACATGTTCAGAGTCAAGTTCACGTAAACGTCTCATTACTATCAGACTTCTTTAGTTGCGCTGCTGTGGTAAAAGCTCTTTTCCCTATGAGCCAATACGTTGTCATATCCCCTTTCCCTTTAACATCAATGAGCCCTCGTTCTTCTAACTCAAACTGCGGATTTGGATCGTTTTGAATGAGTTTGGCAAACGTTTCACTGCAGTGTATGCGTAGTGCTAAAAACAATTAATTATAAAACTAACAATATTATTAGGTTCTGGTCTGGTAGATCTTTCTTAATTTTTTAGTAAATGCAAACTCACGTAGCCCAGTTGACTCCATTCTGGAAGCAGTATTTACTGTATCTCCAAACAAACAATAACGAGGTCTTTTTAATCCCACCACGCCAGCACACACTGGTCCTATTACGAAGCATTAAAATTCAGAATATTAAAAGCATTTTGAATGGTAATGGTTATAAAAATAACCTTTTACTTGTTTATCGGTAGCTACTGAAATGGTATTTTAATTGCTGCGTGTTTACCTGAATGAATCCCTATTCTCAGTTTAAGGGTCTCGTTTGGACGATGTCGTATTCGGAAATTAGCAACAGCTTGAAGCAGTTTAAGAGCCATTTTCCCCATTTTTTTTAATTGCTGCGTGTATACCTGAATGAATCCCTATTCTCAGTTTAAGGGTCTCGTTTGGACGATGTCGTATTCGGAAATTAGCAACAGCTTGAAGCAGTTTAAGAGCCATTTTCCCCATTTCTACAGCGTGCGAATTACCTTCCCTAACTTCTGGAAGACCACTTGCCTATTAGTAAAACATCCAAAATACCATAATTTACATTAAAAATAATAAATACATGTTATCACCTTATTTTAGAAAGTTCCATAATTAGTTTTACTTATACATAAATTATGTGTATAAAGTAGAAGCAAAAGACATATGCAATAGGCAAGAAGGTGAAACTTAAGGAAACGATTTTACCTAATCCAAATATTATCCAAACCATACTAATAGTAAGCGCATTTGACATATATACATGTAAATACTAGTGACGGCAATAAAGATGTATAATATAATTTGGGATTGTAAGATTTAGCTGTTAGGGCCAGGGCGTTCATGAAACATTCTTTATCTATCCATTTACCCAAGCTATCCAATTTTGCATGCAGGTATAGCTGCAACGGCTTAATGAAATAGAAAGGTGAAAGCGTATGAGAAGCCATTTTTTTGTTGCTACTTGGTAAGAAGTCTATAATCTGGGAAATGTCAGAAAGGAAAGTAGTTAGTCAAATTTATTGTCATGTTTTTGTACTTAACTTTGACTTTCTCTTACCAATTATCTGCATTATATTGTTTAAAATAATTATTGTAAGTATAGCTTAACTTTAACTGATAAAAAGTTTTACGTACAATTTAGAAGTAGTATATGAACACGACTCGCATGTCATTATTTTATATGGTCGTTTTGCAAAATAATGACAAGAATTCTGTTAAATATTTGTATGTCTCCCTCATGCTTGTATTATATAAACTTTTTAAATGCTAAAGAAAATAAAAGGCTGAAAATTGAGAACTAGTCTTACGAACCTATGCATTATATCACGTTCTTATCTCAAATTAACTAATATAAGCAAAACAACAACTAAATTCGGATGTATGTGTCTATCAAAAGGTTTTTAAAAACAACGTTTATTTAAGAGCTCGATCAATTCTGGAATTAGAAATAATGAAAGGCTAGTGAACTGATGAAAGTATAGTGAAGACAAAATGTATTTGAGAAACGTTGAACCTTATTATACTGTTCAATGTTTGTTTTAAGCTAGTTCCATGCGTCTTCATGTATCAACAGAAAACAAGCCACGCACCATTTCATCACTTCAATTGGAGGCATGGAGCCAGGTCAAGTAAGAAAATTGAGGTCAAAATCTGTATCATGTTCCGCCATACCATGATACTTCAGGGCAGAATAGCATCACAACCAATCCGAAATCACACAAAGTCAAGCAAAAGCACAATCATTCAATGTACCCAAAAAGACATCAGTTTCAGTCACGCCAACTCATTCCGAAAAAACAAAAACTTACTTGAGAGGCTGAAAAGAATAAGGTTCGAACAATCATCAACACCAACCACCACAACAACAAAGATTCCATTTTTCTCTCTACCAAATAAACGAGTAGCGCAGCAGGCATATATACTGCTATTATATAAAGCATTATTTCTGTTAGTTAATGAGGATAATAGCCATATGCTGAGAGGATAAGGGTAATAAATGAGGCGAGAAAGTGTGGCGGAAAGGAGTGACAGCCAACAACAACGACAACGTGTCGGAGGAAATGCATTTCTTGAAGTGTCTTCTCAACTGTGCCTCTGTTCCATTCTTTTGACTTTCCTTGAAAGTGGATAATATTGAATACTGTAAGCTAGAGTCAGTGGCGTTACATAAATTAGCCTTTTTGCATAGGATACAACGGCACACGCGAGTGACGCGACATGGATTCAAGGCAGAGGATCATGAATATTCCTTTCAGAGATTTAGAGAGAGAAAGCTCTGGCTCCTATTCTGATACAAGGTATTAGCATCACCNGGCTCCTATTCTGATACAAGGTATTAGCATCACCATGAAAAAATAAATGGGACATGAGGCTCCAGTCAATCTTGCTCATTTCCAGTCTCCCAACACGTTTAAGTAGAAGCAGAACAACTTATCATAGCAGATGCTTCAGAGCTCTTCACTTTCTCCACCGCGTTGAATACATGGATTCTTTCATCTCTTCACATAGTATAAAAAACATTATATCTGGTGTATTTTTTTCTCTCTAGAGAAATACATCTACTTTTAGACTCAAACTCTATGGAGCGTCGACGACTTCGTCATGTTGTGATCTACTTGATGATAGAGAAAAACCGCAATGGGTAACTAAAATGCATGCTTAAAAGCTTTATCCCAAATATGAAAAAAAATCCGTTGTTAGCCTTGTAGTATAAATATCTTGTCTCGCATCACATCACAAACAAGAATACATTCAGTAAAAAGGCTTTTCCATTAAATATTCTATGAACATGATCATCATCACATCACAGTTCTTGTCAGCTATTCAAGCTAATGAAGCCTGGAATGGAAATGGCCAACCTTATTAATACTATTCCGCGAATTCACTATAAAGTGATGTAGTAAGTCTCCTTCATCCCCCCCAAGCGAAAAAAATGTATTGGAGGAGAGTAGGGAAATGGGAATAGTTGACAAAAATGGAGAATGCAGTATAAAAAATGTGACGATGACATTTTATTACATGCATTTTCATTTTATATGTTAGGATTTCCAAAGAAGTATAAAGCAATCAGTCAGGAGAAATAACACGGAGTAATGCGTTTCCCTATTTTTCTCTGGTGCCCATAGTGCGCCATAACCTTATTACCTACTTTCTTTGCACTTATTTTAATCTCATCGTAAGACTGGGCGCAACTCTTATAGACTTATCTGATTAAATGAAGTAAGTTGTTGTACATTGAATCGGGAAGTGTTTTTATTTGAGATGTGGTGTGAATTTTTGTTACCAGTTCAATAAATATCCACCATCAAAGTCCGCTACTAATCACTGCTTATATAAGGTGAAAGTAACAACGTTGATAAGACAAGAATACAGTGAAAGCAATGCAGGTAACATGATAATATAGCAGTACAGTGAAAATAAACTGAACATATTGTTACTTTCACCAGAGGTCACGGCTGTTACGATCATGACTATGCTTACAAGAAAGCAAAGTAACAAAAGAGCATGTATGAAACTAAGTTAAAAGTAGAAAGCATGTAACAAGATTACTTTCACTTACTACGCATCGGGAGAAGGCTGATAGATTAAATTATAGTATTTTGAGCTTTAGTAATCAAATCAAACATACCACCATGTACGCATCTCCAATTGTTTCCACCTTGTAGACATCGAAGCTCTCGATAATGGAATCAAAACAGGTGTACAGATCGTTGAGAAATTCGACGACCTTTTGAAAACCATATCAAAATACGTTCGAGCACAAATTTAGATTTGATGGACTTGTTTAATCGATTATCTAAGGTATGTAAAATATAGTTAAATCAACCTGAAGAGGTGTTGACTGAGCTGACATTGACGTAAATCCAACGATATCGGAGAAGTAAATAGAGACGCAATCATAGTTTTGAGCTGGCACCCTCAGCCCTTCCTTCAGCTCTTCTGCAACTGAAGCTGGGATTAACTCGTACAGCAAACTCTCTGATAAGAATTAGAAAAACGATTTCTGCTCTTGAAACAACGCTCGTTCTACAATAACTGATGGCACAATGCCTTCATTGATAATGTACAATTCTACTCTGGCAAATCAATTATAAAATGCTGATCATGATCTTCTATGAATGTGAAAGAAATTCGGATAAGGTGGTAACTCAATCCAAATCAGAAGGAAGATTTCCCTTGTTCATCTTCTTCAAATACCTCCTAACCTACACACTACAATTTACTTCTAGATTCAATCTCACTTACCAGTTTTCCGTTTCTCCTCACTCAACTGCTTTGTCCTCTCATCCACAAGGATTTCCAAGTTGTTTGCGTATTTTTCCATGAGGCCGATCATTATGTCAAAAATATTAGATCTCCTGTGAGAAATGAAGGGAAATACATTTATATTAAACTATATCCATATCCTTAATAATATCCCATATCATTTGGCTAGCAGGATTATTGTTTCAAGCGTACATTTGTACATATTCGTTTTATAAGGTTGAATGATTCTCAGATATTGACATTTGTGACAAGTCAAGCCATATTTGCGATATGATAAAACAGATTTTACTTCTTGGAAATTTTCATTCCTAAATTTCATTTACTCTCTTTTATAATATTTGCTAGCAAGTTACCTTTGTCAAAACGAGAAGAGAAAGTGAACGAAAGAAAATGAGTGAAAGTAAGATGACACCTGGGAAGCAAATGTTGAATTTTCCAATTTCAGAATAGGAAAAACATACACTTCATACTTACATTCCTTTGTGAAGTGGTCGCAATCTGAGTCGAACAGCTTTAATATCAGGTCTTGTTTCCGGTTCATAGCTCAAACAGTCTTTGAGACATTCTCGGATTTGATCAAATTGGTTAATCCCGTTGGACTTTCCGTTTTGCACATGCTGCTTCTTCTCGTCAAATGGGAGCTCAAATGCTTGCAACGTGGTAGGCCAGAAAAGCTCATCGGGATCTACATCCAAGTTGACAGTACTCATCTTTGATGAAGCCTGGAATGGAATTGAAATCCCGTGACAAATCCTATCACGAATCTCTTTCTCGTCCTTGATTCCCATGTAACTGGGTAAGGTCTCGCGACGAATGAGTTCCCACAGTATGACGCCTAGTGAGTACATGTCACCTTTACGAAGGCCGTCCACACATGCCTTCTGGTATTGCGTCTGTTTAAATGCAAAAAATCTCTAATGAGCTATCGCACAATCTATCTGTTTTGCATTTATTTGGAATACATATTGCATGATTTATATATGATCAAAATCTAATGGCTTTTACAATGAAACTCAAGACTGTTCAACAAGAATTTTAAAATTTTATTTTTAAACTTTCCAGATTCCAAAAAATGTTTCCATTCACAAAAATTTTGCTTAAAAATTCATATCATTATGTACTATTGGGTCGTAAATATTCAGCTTCAAACTTGGCCATCCTCTCTTTAACCGTCTCTCCATCAAGCTCATGTCGAAGCCTCATAATGTCAAACTTGGAAACTTTAAGAGTCCACGACTCAGAACTACTTCGGCTGCCATAATCAATTGAAGAACTTGCCCCACCAGCTAAGAAGGATCTTGCAGAAGTTTTTCCTATGCCTATTGGTATTACGGGAAGACTTTTTGGGTTATTATTTGACCATGTCGAGCTATTTGCCACTGGTGCTCTACCACTAGCTGGGAATATACTTTCAAATGGGCCATCTGCAACTGCTGGTGCTCTTACAGAGCTGACAACTGATGGTGGAGCAACATTATATAAGCTTTCCTTGTCAATCCCTCTGACTATTGCGGTTCTTGATCTTGTCCCACGGTTATTATTGTGAGTAGACGCAGCAACCGTCATTGCCATTGGTACATTGGTAAGGACAGCAGGTAAAGGATAAAGCTTCTTTTTTAGATATACTGGCGTTGGTGCGGCTTGTTTCTTTGGTGGCAGTGGAATGTCAATAATGTCGGCTGGAGGAGACCTTAGGAATACTGAGCGACTACTTCTCTCTGCTGCTGGGATGGGATATGTACTTTCGTAAAACTGGGGAGAGAGAAAAACAGGAAATAAAATTCACATGGGATTTTAAAAAGAAGGAAAAAATCATGTTCCAGAGAGAGAAATGGAATAAGATCAAGGAAAGCTGACATATGGATATTATTATGGGAGATGTGAAGCCCCAAAAAGCTCTTTAAGTAGGGAAATGTCACCTTTCTCAATTTGGCCGGAATTTTATTTGTCAGCCTGGAGGAATATCGCTTAGGCAGGTTAGTCGGTTCATGATTTTTCCTTCTCAAGTGAGGCGGGTGCACTCCAGGAATTCTCCAGTAGTTCAAAGACAACGTGACTTTACACTGGTTAAAGGATGTACATACATTATGTTGTATTTATGCATGTTCATGAAATGTTAGGGACTGTGGTTTTTATAAGATTTAACATAAAATCCCAATGATATGATTTTATTACATTTTTGTCCCTTTTCAATACAGACTGACAAGCCTGTTGCGCTTTGGCTCTGCAAGCTGGACAGCAAACCCGTTGCAAAGACCTTGGTGGACAAACCCAGCATGGTTCCTCTGCATCCTCAATTTTCTTATTGTAAAAATTACCACTACCCCACGAGCTGCCAGCGGTCGATGGTTTTGTAGACCGTGCACTTTGTGGTGGGGATGATGAAGTTGTATTGCCAGATGAAAATAACGACTTAGAGTAACGCTTTGGATTAAGGAGTACTTCATCCGAAAGAAGCTCACTGTCCACAGGTAAGTTCCCATCGTCTGAGTTCTCCCAAGCTCGGACACTTGTATGACTAGGTACTTTAAATGTAAATCCTCCAGGTTTCGGTTTTGAACCTGGGGGTATATGAGACGCAACCAAACGCTCTAGTTCCTGTTTTCCTCCTTCAAACTCACTAAAGAAAATGTCTTCATCGTTGAGAGCATCAAATAAGCTATCCCGTTTTAAGAGGCGAACTAAAGGATCAATTAGACGATCCATTGCAACGGGTCTCTTCTTAGAAAACCCAGAAACTTGTCGACCCTGTCAATTTAGCGTTGTATTATTGCAAGCTTTTCTACTGTTATTGTAAAGGTCATTAATTGATTGTTTCCGTGTATATAATACAAACCACAGCGGAGATTTCTTCTATGTTACTAATCAATCCCCGAACAAAATGGTCAAACTCTTGTCGTTGAAAAGCTTTTACTCTTGACGTATAATACGCTTCCTTCATGCGACTTTTGGACTTTTCAATCTTCTTTTTACTACTGGTGACAGAAGCATTTTCAACGCTGTCTGAGCTTTTATTGGCATCGGCTTTCACTGGACGTTGTGCTAAATGGGAACGCGCCAAGCCAGTGCTGGCCCCCTTGATTTCACCCATGATGTCAACCAATTCTTTATTTCCCTGTTTTCTGTTTCCCGTCCCGGGGAAAGGTTCTTTGTGTTCGAAATATTTGGCAAATCCAATGTTGTTGCTTTTATACAACGACGTGATTCCAGCCAGACCCATAATTTTTTGATCTAGTTTGTACTTGGCTTCTTCAGCGGCTGCTGCAGCAGCTGCCATTTTTGACTCCAGTCTTTCCGCAATTCCGATATGGTTGTTGTTTGTTAATCCAGCCTGTAAATCTTGTAAGGATGCATTTTGATCAATGTTGTTTTCTTTGTCAGCAGATAGGGGCTTTTTATGATATTTCCTTTCTTTCTTTCTCTTGTCCTCTTCTCCAGCCTTTTTTAACTGCTCAAGTACGGCTGATGAAAAATGTTATACAAAACTATTGAATTTGCGTATTGTCAGTAATATGCATATATCAAGGATTTTATGCACTATTATCATTATTCAACCTAAATTCCAGTCTTCGACTGTCATGTATCCGTCAGAAGTTGGAATGAAGTCTGTTGTGGCAAAAATATTCCCTTTACTATCATTCTCCTGCATGCGAGGAGAAGAATCCTGTTCATCCTTATTTGCCTCGGAACTCTTGAAGGTAGAGTCTGGCTGCACTCCCTTGCTGACATCAGTTATGGCCCCTAAGGGTTCATCCTTAGCCAGTTCTGCTGTGATCTTTGTTTCCGAATTGGCTTCATCGTTTTTCACATCATCGTCATCATTTTCATTATCGTTTACACTAGTACTCGCTCCACTAATAAAATTGTAGGTGGCTGTAGAGCTATTGTCATCATCCTCTGCTTTGTCTAAAGAGCCCCCAGGAGTAGTACCAGCTGAAGAGCGTGGAGGAAACATTGACGAGGTAAAATCAACAGGTGCAACAAAGAATCTCATCTCAGCTTCTGTCTTCAACGTATCAAAAAACTCTTGTATTAGATTTTTCCTGTATTGTTTCAAGTAGTCTAGTGGGCCTTGGAAATCTTTGAAGAAAGGAAACTTTTTGTGAGCCTTCGCAACTTGATCAGCAAAAGCCTGGAAAAGCTTCTCGTCTGACATGAACGCAGCTGTGTTACGGAGCTCGCATAAAATCTGTACTATTTCTGGACTTGACAAAACTTCTGCTAGAGTCGGTGTATCGCTCACAACGTTAAGCTGTTTTTGCATGATTTTATAATAAAAAATCGTTAGTACTCTATATAACAACATTTATGTAGAACCGGATGTGCAGCTTAGTATCATAACATATGGCTATTTATATACAGAACATGTACAGGAATTTCGCAATATTTAATTACAACTTTTATGAGTTTAGAAATAAAAGGATAAATATACAAAAGCAACGAGAAGGAAAGAAGTAAAACAAGAAACAGGAAATGGGTGAAAGGAAAAAGCAAAAAGAAAAAGTTTTTACAGCGGGATTTGGTCGTAGTCCTTCCTTCCCATCCATGTCTGAGACAATCTTTCTTGATTTGGATTCATGAAGCGAAGAAAAGTATCTCGGCTTCCCGTTCCTCTGATAACAGAAGCCTGGTTGGTTATGCAGAAACACGGAATCTTCTCTACTCTGTTTAGTCAACGTATTTGGATTTTTTGCATATACAAGTGAATGTAAAAGTATTCCATCCAGAGCACAGCATTTGTATCCGCGAAAAGACATATTTGCATTTGAAAATAGCGTAGTTTTTATAAGGGAGCGAGATATAAAAAAGAATGCAATAAATATTCATAAATATATATGTGAAACGAGAAGGGCTATAAATGAGCTATTTTTAGCTGTTAACTTTACATTATGAAGAGTTAACTATTAAGCGTAAAAACTTATAAATATTATAGTAGCTTAATGTAAACATCATTATGAAAAGTACGTACACAGTCAGGGTATGGATTTTCTCCGATTAAGAGCATAAGACCGCGTTGGACAGAGTCAAATTTCCGCATGTTTTTCAAATGGTCACGTTCCCTACTTTCCAGACTTTTGTTGATTAAACCGAGCTCCCGATCACATCGCACTTGTTTCTGTCGAAGATCAATATTGATGCTTGAGCAGAGACTCAGGCCGGGGCGGTTTCTATCCCGAATTGGAGTTCGTAATAATGGCATGGTGGATTTAATTTTTTTCGAAGGCGTTAAGTAATTATATCCAATAATGAGAGATAAAGTAAAAACAGGGAATTTTGTTCAGGAATCGTACAACCACAGGGAATTGTTAAAGTAAATAACCAATGTGGGTTGCTAAAAGTTAATTGCGTTTTAAAATAAATTACAAAAACAAATTATTTTGGACGGGAGAATTTCTGGTTCGTGTTTTTTTTGCTTCTGATTTCTTTATGGATAAAATGAATACTATATTTTTAAACAATTCATGACATTGCCTTGGAGGCCGGGTTTGGAGTTGGTGAAAGTAGATAGAGGTTCGATAAGAACTAAATCAAGGTTATCCTCTGTTGTTCTGCCGTCGTGGTCCTAGACCTAGATATGGCAGGTACAGAATGGTTACTTACATATGCTCCAAGCTTTATACTTGTCTCAATTGTCTCGTTTTATTAGAAAATTAATATATGATTTCACGTTGATCTTGAAAAGATGCTTTTTCAACAGACTAGAAAACACGAATACCTTGAAACCCTAGAAGAAGCAGTTCAAATCTAGTTCAAATATATGCAACCTTTTGTACCTTCTACAACAATAAATTAATTATTTTACGAACAAGTGAGTCTTGTAGATGACATCATATTATTATTTTTCGACAGTGTAGACAGCAGGGTTTCTAAAACTTGTCGGCTTTGATCACTTTACAGTTATTAAGCACACATTCAAAAAATATGTGTATACATAGGCAAAGTATAGCTAAAAAGACTTCAACTCGAGAAATCTCTGCAATATTGGCAAGAAAAACGTTCTCCTCCAAGAAATCTTCAAAGACGCCTTAGCCCTATTTTATTCTCTACTATATCAACTGTCATTTCAGTTTCAGGTGAATTTTGAGGCAATAAAATACTTATTTCTTTACTCATCACATTTTGTAGTTTTCTGAAGCATGGTTGGATATACCAAGTAATACTTACGTCTGAATCGTATCCTGTTGTTTTCCTGCACTATGTATAATGTTAAAATACATTTGAGCTTTCAGACGGAGAATGTGCAAAATCATGTTTTATTCAGCAGACTCTGACTCAAATGAATCTTTTTTCTAGTAGGGTCTGCTTCGTAAAAACTGCCAGTTGGATGAAAATACTTGTTGAGTTGAGGTACAGATTAGAATTAAGGGTGAAAACTTTGACAATATGGTTAATTGGTAATTCTAATTTTTTGCTGAGTGGTAAAATATGATTTATACTGTTATCGCCACTATAATTAATATCGTATAAGATTTAATTTGAAAAAATGTCATAACTGGCTAATACACACGAATAAAATAACAGTCTCACTCCAATTCCAATTGAATCAAGCCTCCATTCATTTACAACTTTAATTATTTTTCGTTCATGTGTAATGCAATTAAAGATTGACAATAAACTTGGGAATATGTACAGGCATAAATACTTACACTTCTAAAAGGCATAAATGACTTTTGCGGATATGGAAATAATTTTATAGCAATTCAGTAATATACGATATTCAGTTTTTGTGTGCTTTTCAATATGTATGATGTATGTACATGCATATATTTAAATGCAACCGACCATATTTATATGTATGGGTTATTCTTTCAATATGGGAATCAAAGCGATATATTAATGGGAAAAGTTTTATTTTTTGTTTCTCCTAGAGTAATTAGAAACTTGTGTAATTTCGTCAATAACACTTGGCTTACCTTAACAAGAAGAGGGTATTCCGGTGCAAGGTAGGGACTTGTAACTTGTGCTAGATGTGCCCCATGAAAACTAGAGCCGAAAGACTGAGAAGGTCTTCCTCCAGAAGCTGTAGTGTTTTGGCCTGATATCACAGTAGCAGAGCCTGATCCTGAATTATCATCCGTTCCACAAGCATTATTACTGGGCACCGTCCTTGACGGTGCAATGCCTCCAGTAGTACTTGCTAGGTTACACGTGGGTGGCACAATCAGATCTGTCGTTCTTCGGAGTTTGTACTCGTATGGCTTGAGACCAAAGTCAGATAACTTGAGATTCCAACGGGAATCGATTAAACAGTTGGTAGGCTTCAAGTTTCCGTGATACCGAAACTGTGAGGAGTCATGGAGGTAAGATAAACCCTGAATAATATAAAACAAATCATTGAAGGTGTATTAAAGTACTAGAAGTTTTTCCCATGACCTACCACTAAAGAATCTAAACGATAAAGAACGCAAACTTCGGCCCGTGTTTTACAAAACCGAAGCAAGTAAGAAATACAATCACATCAGTTAAGAATGTCAGATAATGCCATATAAGCACCAGATCAAGTCAATTGAAAATCCACCCCTTTTCTTAACTAATTGCAATTACAAAATTTCTATTCTCATGCTATTTGTCAACCAGATATATTAAATTTTTTAGAACCTTTCAATTCGCTTTGTAGGTATGTAAAAGAAAATTTGGTTTTGTGATCTTTTTTGATAAGAATCGAGACTTTTAGAAAATATAATATTTAGAAAACAATGGATCTGAGTTCCCCTTCACTGACTAAAGAAAAACTATGCGTACTATTACGTTTTATATTGAAATTTAAAATGGATAAAGATCTAGCAAAACCTGTATTGTATACAAATACGAATTAGCTTTTACCTGCAGCTACGTACCCTTTATTACAAGAAGAACATTTGTTCAGTGTAAGATGTGACAGTGAAAGTAGGATAGTCACAGTTAGTACTGTTATACATATGTATATATTATAAATCTTAGCTTCCTAACGTAATCGCGATAATAATACTTGGGATGAGAATGGATGCCAAGAATATTACCTACTTATTTATATTTTTACTTGGCAGGAATGAAATATGTAACAGCTGAAAAATTACTAGCTGAAACGATTTGAAACCTTTAATGACATCATGAATAGATGCAGTTTTGGAATATTACACATGTTGAACATGAAATTCAAAACAGTCGGTACGCAATACAATCTTATCTAACTGCTACATTTTAAATGCACTTATCATACTATTTTATTGCGATTTACTAGAACATAGACATAAGTATGATGGCGGCATAACGTAAGCTAGTCACTAGTAGGAAAGATAAGATATTACGGGAAACCTGTATTTGTGTATGGATGTTATGCATTATTTTGCCGCAAGCAACGCTTTTTTAAGTTGAAACGTATGTAAACTTTTAAACATACTCACTTGCACAAATTTGATTACGTTTTTACATGTTTAAACGTGACTTTACACTATCACTCGATATGTTATCATTATCATAGTTCTATATGTATACACATGAAGAAAAAGTGTTATTTCAGAAGAGCATTTCTCGCAAGCTACCTACTGATATAGCATATTACACTTCACCATTTGGTGTTTACTTTTATGTTTTTGTTATGATCAACGAAAAGTGCAAATAACAGGAAATGACTATCTTACTATGCAACTCTTATGATCATGTTGGGGTCTGAATTACATTTCATTTAGAAAAACCAACTAGAGTTTTCCAATATTTTGCCTGTTTATGCGGCACTCCTCGTTTCCGGTAATTGTCTGGTGTTTTTAACTAAAGGCTGGAGCTTATAATATATTCAAGCATGTTAAGCAAACAAACGTAGCCCATTACATTAGTATTACTAATGCAAACACTGCACAATCACAATATGATTTTACTTATGCTGTTGATGATGATAATGGTGAAAGTGAATTGCTGTGATTGTAATTTGCATACGATTATCATGACCATATCCGCCTTGCAATCTTGTTCCATAGGCAAAGTTGCTACTGAGTGAGAAAACTTACCCCATCATACACACGCAGTAATACTGACTTTGTATTTTTATTCATACTATACTGATGGGACATGAAGATTAAGAGGGCGAGATTGGAGAAAGCACTTTCTCTACGAGGATAAAGTCAGAATGTGCACAGTTTGGTGGTGAAACGGAAAAACTAAATGAAGCTGCCTTTGGGAAGATTTCTGCTCTTTTCTGTTTCCTTTTTTTGGGAAATGTTTATGAGAAGTAATGAGCTTGTAGGAGGCTATACTGAGTGTATTTTGCATAATATTACCTATATACCAATACTAAAATGTATCATATAAGAGTATATCCCATTGCCCATTACTCTACTTACACGAAATTTCACGCATGCAGAACCAAGCAGAACAGAAAATTATTACAGGGTCTTTTAAAAGAAAACCATGTATGAATAGACTGAGAAACCACAACAAATATTCGGGATACTCCAGTCCAGAGAAAGAAAGTCTTAACACAACGTTAGCTCAGTATTAGCCTTAGAATATTTTGTTTTGTTAAGACTACAGTTACCTTCTACAAAGCAGATCAACCAATTAGGGACGCATTAATTGGATTTATATTTGTACAAATTTTTATGCTAACCTAATGCTATATACGAGTTCCTTTAATTTATATAGCTCAATCGGACATGCTCTCCTAGTTAAATTTTGACGCAAAGTATTGTTATCTCATTGGCTTGCTGATATGAAAGCAATAGTATGGTGTACATAGCATTTACCAACATCTTATCACAAAAAAACTATCGCTTTGAATCCAAATCAATGCATTACAAATGAGATTGCAATGCTACCTAAATATTTGGGATAAAGGGAAATTGCAATAAGGCAAAAGAAAAATTAAACCATTTCGAAGCACTTCCAGGTTTTCTTGGAAAAAGATGACAACATTTTGCTTGATGACATTCGATATGCAATAGTATTAAGTAATCATGTGTAGCCAGCTTATGTAGTAAGTAGTAAGCTTTAAAAGAGTCTTGACAGAGATGTAATTCATGTAAATTTATTCTTACTCCCTTTCAATCTTTGTAACATATCAAACGACAAAAACGACGTTGCAATATCAAGCCTTCTTTACAAATTCATATTATTACAACACGATCCTTTCCTTTCCTAAATCCTCTACAATTTATAAAGGAAGAAAAGTAGTAAAAAAGGAGTTTGAATTAAAATTAAATGAAAACGGTTTTTTGAGATATTTCAAAGTAGATGAGATGAGAGGACATTTTCAAAAGGCATACATTTAACAGTTGGCTATAAAAGGCAGGAAGCAGAATCACAACACAAACGATTTCACTTTCTACTGCTGAAGTACTTACTATAATTTTTGGCTGTTTAAAATGGATAAAGTGCCTGTACAAGCACACATGATGATACCCTTTTAAAAAGCAGTACCCGGAAAGAATAAAGAAATAATAAAACAAGATAAATGCTTCTACAAGGAACTCATGAAAATACTACTTGTGCGGTGCGTAGTCGTTAATGTCGCATAATATTACTCAAGTAACCTGGAGCTGGAGCGTTGGAATAGAATATTGACTGGTGTCTTGTATAACCTTTATTAACTTGCGATTTAGCAAGTTACTAGGAACGTTAGCGGTGTCTGTCTGT
>JAHZNG010001755.1:0-16526 GCA_027744375.1 Orchesellides sinensis | reverse complement strand
GAATTAATATAGAATCTTGTTTAACATTTAAATATTTAACCTTTCCAAACTAAACAATTTCTTTAAATTAGTCTTTCGAAAGAAACTCAGTTAATTTTGATTTAATATATATATATTCCTCCCTCTTCACAAATACCTGTTTTGTTTGTTGTTGTTGTTATGACTCCAAACTAGTTACTACGTTAAAAATGCACGAGAGAGTCGTCGAGTGAATCCAACAACATAAATTTATTTAGCACGGTTTAAGTTTAGCGGTTTATGATTTTATGGGGTACAGCGAGAAATTATGCTCTATGACTAAACACGGTGCTTATTATGTTTCATTTCTTTGTTGGTATTATGACAAGGCGTCGTTTTGTATGATAATGATATCAATACCATATATAAATATGCGATATATATTGACCTCATCTATATGTGTGTGCCTGCCTATATAGCGTGTCAAGTTTGAAGTGAATAGATCCAATAGAAAAAGAATTGGAGCATTGTCCAAAAACCCCAACAAACACCAAACCGAACCCATTTTAACATTACACATTACAAAAATTATTATCAATCAAATGTTTTTATTTCTATATATATTCAACCTAATAACTACAAAATATGTACAACTACAAAAAAAAAAAATTATGTAATTTCATTACAGACAAGACGTACATTTCTACACAAAATGCATATTGATATAATTACTATACAACAATAACACATTACTGTTCATAAATAGCTGCTATACACCACAACCACGTGTTCTTATTTCTTGGCACAAAAAAAAATTTATCATCATTATTAAATTAAATCCTTATAACGTTTCATATATTTACAAATAATACATTGATACTTTTAAGCACCTAAACATATACTAACTAAAAAAAACAATTTTTTTTGACTAAATTGGCTATTGCACTTTGAAAGAAAAAGTATTATTACGGTTATTATCCCCAAAAAAAAATCTCATTTTTTTTTCATTATCGTTGCATGTTGGTCATTGGTTATACATACACAAATATCAAAGTATATAGGCCGATACATTTATTACGACAGTCTCACTTTTACAGTTGGAATAAACTCGTTGGATTATTATTATTGTTTTTTTAATTTGGAATGGATTCATGTGTATTCAATATAAGAAATGCAATAATTTTGTTGGTTCTTGTTGTTTTTTGTAGTNCGATACATTTATTACGACAGTCTCACTTTTACAGTTGGAATAAACTCGTTGGATTATTATTATTGTTTTTTTAATTTGGAATGGATTCATGTGTATTCAATATAAGAAATGCAATAATTTTGTTGGTTCTTGTTGTTTTTTGTAGTCCTTTTGTTTGGGAATTATTACACGTTAAATTATTATCTAAATTATCTAACACATTTGTTATGGCTTATTAATTTTAAGTTTTTAAAAATGTCACAATAATAATTACATTTGGAAGATTATAATGGAAGTTTATAATATTGTGTTCTTTTTTTCTTGGCCATATATTGAGTACCTATTATAAAAATATTAACTAAAAGAGAGTCTTGTGTGTGTGTCACAAAATACAATCTTATACTGGAAAATTTTTTAAATGCACTTGGAAAGATTATATTATATGGAAATGCATTGTTTTTCAGAGAACCATATATATTTACAAAATGAAAACATATATATATGTACAACACAGAAGCTTATAACTGTGTTGTCTTCTTCCTCCTGAACAACCCCATCAACCCAGAACTACTACTCCCTTCTTTCGTTTGTTCTTTACCATCTTTATCTTTCTTACTACTACTACTACTACTACTACCACCACGTTTCTTATCATGATGATGATGATGATCAAGTGTTGACGATGATGATGGACCGTGTGGTGATGGTGAAGAACTGTGTAGTCCTCGTTCGTTCTCACTTGAACTGTTGTTATCATGATGATGATGATGGGTTGTTGTTGTTGGGCTTGTTAAACTCAAGTTTGGTGGTAATGAGCCTGATGAGCGGGGGGATAAGTCTCGGAATTGTTGTTGTTGTTGGGGATTTGTGTTTGGGGATGTTGGACCTGTTTAAAAATTTAAAAAAAAAGTCTTTAGATTAAGTTTTTTTTTATAAAATGATTTTTATACTTTAAAAAACATGTTGTTAATATTATGATACGTTTTAGCGTTAACAAAAGCAATTTAAAAAAAAAAAAATAGAATAAAACGGGAATTACTATTTTTTAAATGATACTAATTAATTAAACTTTTTTAACCTGTTGTTAATATTATGATACGTTTTAGCGTTAAACACCCATAAGAGCAATTAATCATTAAAATTTACAAATGTACGATACGATAAATTTCCATATGAAAGCCACGACGACAATAATAGGTTCATATATCAGAGATCATTCATATTTATACCATCCATATATACGTCAAAAAAAATAGCAAAAGTTCTAACGCAAGTTTTTGTGGTTTTTAAAATTCGAATAACTTGTTATGGCCGAAAAAGGGTAACATTTTTTGGTGTTTTTTTCTTCTAATTATGTACAAAACATGAACCGACATGAAATTTACCGATTTACTTGTCTTAAGCACGGATGGTGTAAATATGAATTGGCTTGGCATAATAATCCTGGTGGTTTTCATATATAGAATTCGTCACAAGCAAAAAGAACACACATTAAATTGAATATTCACGAATAATTCCACCACCAATCACAAAACTTAAAATTCCCCACAAAAAAAAATTATTTGAAACAACAACAAAGAAAAGAACACAAACCTCTGTAAATACTAGCGTTACTACTACTATGTGAACTACTAATAGTAATCGGGATGAATTCTCTTGAATACGATGATGATGATGATCCACCAATAATAACGTTCCTTCTCGATGATGTTGAATTGTTATTAAAAATATGTTGTGTTTGATATTGTATGTTACTCGGGTTTGTTTGATATCCTACTGCTGGTTTAAATGTACTCGTAGTAGTACTTGATACTTTGTTGTTGTAAATTGTTATTAATTATTATAGAACGTGGTAATGGGGCTGGTGGTGGGGGTTGATGATATGTCCTTGGTTGAGGGATTTGTCCGTTATAACCGAATTGTTGTTGTTGGGTGTTGTAAACTGAGGTTGGTTTTTTTTTGAATATTTTTAGTTTTGTTTGTTAACACATATATGCATTGTTTTTTGGGAGATATATATTTGACTTGTTGGATAATGTTTGTTTTATAGAAGTTTTTTTACGTGAATTGTTAATTATACGTAATATTCATATTATACACAACGAATAGTACGGATAAAAACATTTGAGCACATAAAAATATGAACAGCAAAAAACACTTATTAAAAAAACTCAACAAATGTACACAACAAGAATTTGCAAAAAAAACATACAAAAAAATAACACAAACAAAAAAAAGCAATACTAACAAAAACAAACTAAGCAAAACAGAAAACAAACAGAAACCACACAAGACTTGTATTCATTTAAATAAAAGTTTAAAATAAAGATTCATCAACTTACTTCTATCAACAGATAAAGGTCTCTGTTGCTGATGACCACTACTACTAGTCCCAGAAGTGACAAAGTACTGTTGATTATCAACAGCATCAAATGATCCACCGTTGGATTTAGAAGGTGACTTTAATCCTGTTGTTGTCGTACCTTCGATTATGCTACTTGACCTTGGTGGTATTGGTGGTTTACTTGATAGTGTACGTGGACTATCCACCAGTGGGGTTTCCTACACAAATTAACAAAAAAAAATTACAGTTTTAATATTATTTTACACAATTTCGAGATAATAAAAAATTTTGTTAAAAAAGCACAATAAAAAATGATAAGATTCATAAAATTATAACCTCATTGTTTGCATAAATAGGTTCACGTGATCGAGGTTGAGCTAAACTACTGTTATTATTACTATTCCTTGGTTTAGCTCTTATTCTTGATTGTGACGTTGTTCCTTCATCGTCACTACTACTTGACGAATAAGATTTTCTTGATTGGGGTATTGGTGGAGGAGGTTGTTGTTGTTGTTGTTGGTATTGATCGGACTATTTTGTACGTAAAATTAATATAAAAGCAAAAAATAATAATAATAAATAAAATCATAAAATCAATAAAAAAAATCAACTTAAAAAAATATCAATAAAAAACACAATAAAAAACTCACCTTAAACTCCTGCTGATCAACATTCCTATCCATACACTCAAGTTGATCTTTTAGGACTCAAACTCGCATGAAAGTTAATTTTCCTCACCCAATTCTCCATAACCTCATAACTCTCAGCAGCAAAAAGGAACTCACTCCCATCCGTAGGTTTAACCCTAAAAACAAACTTTCTCTTCGTGTAATCATTCGCAACCTCACATTTCGCAAGATACACACTAATCGGACTTGAACTCCCAACTTTACTCATCTCTTCTTCAACAATGTGTTTGTGTCTAATGTGTCGGCGGTTGTTGTTGGGTTTGTTGTTGTTGTGTTTAGGAGTCGGAGGGATTCTGATCTTGACAAGGGTGCTGCTCCTGCTGCGTCCATGTTTTGTTGTTGGGCTGCTATGTGTGTTTTGGAAAAATTTAATATCGTTTTTATTAGTTTTTAAAAAATTATTGTAGTTATTCAAAAGATTCAAAAAATTGATGTAAATTTTAATTTAATAAAAATATCAAGAGCATGTTGTTTTTTTAAGACTCACAGCATGCATCTGAGTCAATAAATACAAGCGAAGGTGGAGGTGTAGCGTTAGGTTTTCAAAATGCTCTTATCAGTTTCAACAGGGCTTCCAGTCACCGGTTCCGAGCCTTATCATTATTACATAATTTTATTATTATATCATCATGCAAAAGATTTTATATACAAAGCAATTTTTTAAAAAAAGACTTGATCATAAAGCGATAATGTTTGTTTTGTTTGTGGATATTTACCGAAATCCTAATGAATTTAACATATATATTTTTAATTAAAGTTTACAACAAGGCAAGAAGCACGAATAGAGTTAAGAAATATATAGTTAATTTTTGAAAAGATATTATTAAACACCAAAAAAAAAACAAACTAGAAAAGTTACTCCAAAAACCCCGAACTAATTAAAAATCATGCAATAATCACAAAGTACAAAAAAAAAAAGAAGATCTCTCACCTCTCCTCCCAGCACTATCCCGTCCAAAAACAAAAGACCCAAACCTCGTGTTACCTAAAAACCCACCCCTCTGATGTTGCTGCTGCTGTTGTGCTTGTGTTTCCCCACGATTCCCTAAACTATCCTTATTACAACTACTACTCTCCTTCTCCCTAGCCATCATTTCCCTCTCAATCCTCAAAACTTTTCTCACGCTTAATCATTTCAGCCCGTTCCTTCTCAACCCGTTTCCCTTCAGCAACCCGTGTTTCTTCATCCTTGCGTTTCAAAGCATCCCAAGCCTCCTCAATCAACGTCCGTCTCCTCAACCCTTCAACTCTCCCTTCCTGAGCCTCAAGCGTATGAATAAACTCCTCATGCTCCTGAATCAACTCCTCAACTTCCCGAATACTCTCAACTTGTACATTTTTCTTTAACTCAGGCTCTTTCCCACTCAACCACTTATCAAACTCATCAAGCTGAGATAAGAAAACCCTCAAGTCCAAATTCCTCTCAAACAACTCATTCCGTTCTTTACAAACAGATTTCAAGTACTCCCACCTATTAGAAAGAACCCTAATTTTCTCCCTAATCTCATCCTTCATGAAATGCCCACTAATCACCAACTCCTCCCCCCTCCCAACAAACTCATCAACATCCTTAAACTTGTCAATCATCCCCATATACGATTTATTCATTCCTAAACTTTTCTCAGCAGCTTGAACACTCCTCCCTAACTCTCCACTCGTCACTTTCGCAACCATCTCGTTCACATACGCCATCAGCTCAGTATATTTATCAAAATAAGCTTGCAAATCCTCAGCCTGATGCAATTTATCCCCACGAATCCTCGTCCTTTCAACAAGTTCTTTCCAAGCATCCTGAGTAGCATGTAACTTCACGTCAATATGTTCAGAAGCGTCCACAAACAAGTTCCTAAGTCGATCAGCTTCAGTAAAAACTTCATGCACTTTAGACTCGACTGGTTTAAGATCATTCTCGAACACATGATGACGACGTATTAACACCTGAATACTCTCCAAGTCATGTCCATACTCTTCAGAACACACCACTGCGTGTTTCTCGTTAATCCAAGCAATCGTTTCATCTGCTGTCCTATCAAAAGCATGAACCTGCAACAAATAGTTTTATAACAATAATAATAATTATTATTATTTGTATCATGATAAACGATGTTTATAAATAAATTATAAATAATAATTATTAAATATATATAAAAAAAAATGATTTAAAAAAAGAAACTCGTAATAAATAAGAACACAAACCTGTTTAGCCCCAAGTAAAGCTTCTAACCTGGCAGAAGCAAGTTCTTTAAATTCCTCCCACAAGCATTTAACCTCACTAGCCCTCCCCCGTATTTTCTCTGGCTCAGGATACCCTTCCTCAATCAACTCCTCAGCAAGGTTCTGAACAACACTAGCCCTCCCTTCCTGAACATTCCCCATGAACAGCTCAAATTTCTGTATTAAAACCTCAACATGCTCAACATCCCTCCCATACTCCTCACTCCCAGCAATATTCATCAACTCGTTAATCCAGTCAATCGTCTCATTACAAGATTTATTAAACTCGTAAAATTTCTGTGCATCCATCAACCTACATCGCTTCTTATCTCCACTCTTTTGTAATTCAGAATACTCGTGGGTCACTTCCTTCACCTAAATATAAACACATAAATAACCCACATTTCAGTAAGTACAAATAAAAAAACACACATAAAAAAACAAAAAAAAACACACAAACCTTCTTCTCAATATTAAAACTATCAAAATGTCCTCTCCCAACCAATTCCTCCCCACCTTTCTCCAACTTCTGAATCCTCGAAAAGAACCCACTCAAATCCCGTTGAAAAGCATCCAACCGTTTCAACAACCCACTAACATTCTCGTGTTCTTTAAACTCAACGTTTTTCGCATACTCCCGTTTCTCCGCCATCCAAGAAATCAACTCATTAGCTTCATCATAAAACGACTGTGACAACAACGAGTCAGCAAGCCTCAACCTCCTCACAGCAGCAGAATCTTTCAACTCTTGGAATTTCTTGGTCAACTCAGACATCCGTGTATTAATTTTCTCAGAAGCAAAATGATTGGACCGAACCATTCCAGATGCACGAGTGTTTAAAGATGTTATCAATGGCTCATGGGATATTATCTCGGATTCTAATTGATTATGCTTCTTCTGGAGGTTCTGAACTTGTGTTAACGTTGCTAAAAAAACAACAAACATACGATTCACACATAAATAACATTCCCAAAAAAAATAAACAAAACAAAATAATATTCACTTCAAACTCACCCCCAAGATCAGCCCCATCAACAACAAACCTCATCTTCTCGATCACCCACTCATCCTCCTCATCAACATCCCTCAAAAATTCATACAACCTCATGGTCGCATCTAAGTTCTCCCTCCGAATAGCCATAGGCTCCCCTAACCCTTTATACCTCGAAATAATCCCATCAACGCGCAATTGAATCTCATCCGCCATGTAATGTTTAGCAGTAATAAACGCATCCGCAGTCCTCTTAACCCCTCCAATAACCTCCTGTTTATGAACATACTCGTTTTCTAAATGAACCCATTTATTAATCAACCCACGTACACTTTCTAAATCCACCCCATGATCCCCACTCTCAAGATTCCCTTCCAACTCATCCATCCACGCTTCAATATCATCTAAATTCTGATTAAACAAAAGAGCCTGATAACTCTCATTCAACCGTTCCCTTTTCAACCCACTAGCATGAACAAGTTCTTTCCACAACCCTTGCAACCCTTCAACCCTCCTAATAATCTCGTCAACAAACCCAATCAAACTATCCCTCTCATCCCTCGTTTTATTATTCAAAAGCTTGTCACTCTCACCCACAATCCTATCAACCCGGACTTTATTCCCAATAACCTCACTCTCAAAAGCACTATGACGCTGTATCTTACTAAGTAAATTACTCAAATCACTCCAATTATCATCACACGCAAGGGCCATTTTCTCTGCCACATAATTCTCAATCTCATGAATATCAATAACAAACTTATGCAACTCATAACTCTCATGCAACCGACTAGCCCTAGCTTGAGCCCTAGATTTCAACCTCTCCAAACTCCTCTTCAACCCATCCAATTTAATTTTAATTTTCTCCGAATCATAATGTCCAGAACTAACTAACCTTTCCCCATCCCGCACAACCTCGCCAACCCTCCCTTCTAAAACCCCAAACTGTTTACTAAACTCCTCATGATTCCGTACTAACACGACCACAGCACTCAAACTCTCCCCCAACTCATGTTTATTCAAAAACGCTTCATTATACTCAATCTCTTGATTAATCTCATGTACGATTGCCAATAGTTTCTGTAACTCAACACTCTGTCCTAATTTCAATTTCATCCCATCCAATTCCCTCAACAATTCAAACTTCAACCCTTCAATCTCAGCTACCCGTTCCCCAAACTCCTCCGAATACTCATGCCCTTCAACAATAAACCTCTTCCCAATGCTCACAACCTCAATAAACAAAGGCTCCCTAGCCCCAACATCATCCATAATCTGAATATGCTCACTCAACCGCACCTCAGCCTCACTAACATCCCCCCCAAGCACAACCCCTCGTATTTTAACAAGAACCCCATCCACATACGACTTCAAATCATTAAACTTCTTAACATATTTCTGATACTGAAACGAAGCATTCAACGCATTCCTCCGTTTCAAACAAGCCTCAGAAACTTCTAACCAGCACTCCTGAACATCTTTCAATACTCCAGCGTCCACCCCTTTCGATATCAAATCTTCTTTCTCCTTCACCAACTCGTTAACTCGCTTCTCTAAAGCGTTCACTTGTGCTTCAATGGCGTCCTGTTTCCGTATGAGTGCAGACACAGAGTCAAGATCCTTCCCAACATCTTGAACGACGAGCTGAGGTAATTTCGATTGCAAACGCTCGTGGATCTCTTCAGCATCTCGATTATACGCATGTGTTTCTAACGCTCTATTCAGTTTTTTTCTACAAAAACAAAAATACGTTATATTGTTAAAAAAAAAACTCAAGACTTTTAATATAACAAAATCACAAAAAAAACCAAATAAATAACAAAAAAACTCACCGATACGTTTCCAACCCACTTTTTAATTTCCCCCACCTCAAATTCAACCCACCCCTTGTACTCTCAATAACCCCATCACAATCCCCACTAACATGTATCAATTTATCAGCAAGAAGATTTAAACTTTTAATCCTCTGATCATCAACTTTAATCCCACTATCAACATCCTCCTAACCGTTTAATAATCCCTTCACAATGCTCATAATCAACCCCAGTATCGCCAGCATTAACTAAAACTTCTTTCTCCCGAACCCAAGCATCAGTGACCTCACACTGATTATTAAACTCAAGTATATCGTAAGCCTCCTCCAACCCTTTCCCAAACTCTCCAACCAACCCAACCAACTCCCCCCACCGTACCTTCAACTCTTGAGCATCTTCCTCAGCCCCAATTTCTTTACTAACTTTAAACAACTCGTTAACCCGAGTTTTATTACTATTAACCTCAGCACTAAAAGCCTGATGTTTCTTCAACTTTTTAATCTTCTCACCTAAACTCAAACCACTATTAACACTACTGTCATGAACAAGTTTCTTAATTTTCTCATCAACCCAAGACACAGTTTCCCCAACATCCCGTATGAACTGAACATATTTGAACCTCCCTTCCAAAGCCTCACGTTTCTGTTTACAAAATCCTTTAACCCGTTCCCTACACTCCCGAATCTCCCTTAACCTATCTTTAACAACCCCACTATCAAAATGATTCTGTTTAACTAATTTCTCCCCTTGACTCTCAAGAACTTTAAATTTCTCATCCTGAGTCAAAAGTAATTTCTCAAAATCGAATCTCCCCTAACCTATCTTTAACAACCCCACTATCAAAATGATTCTGTTTAACTAATTTCTCCCCTTGACTCTCAAGAACTTTAAATTTCTCATCCTGAGTCAAAAGTAATTTCTCAAAAGCCTCATGTTTCTTACACGCCTTATCAGTTTCCTCAACACTCTCCCCCAACTCCAAACTGGACAAACTAATTTCCTGTGTATTACAAATGGTCTCAAGTTGTTTAGCATCCCGTAAAAAGATATTCAAATCAATCAACTGATCCAAGTAAACTTTCTTATGTTCCCAACAAACAATAAGTTTCTCTTTCAACCCTTGCAGTACCCCAATCATCCGTTTAACCTCCCCAGACTCAGGATGATCATCCTCCAACATACTATGTCCTAAAGAATACACCCTGGTGAACGAATCCTCCCTAGCCTCAATCTCAGACCGAATCCTCTCATGCTCGTTCATCAAAGCCTGTGACGAAGCAGTATCCCGTACTTTAGGCTGAGATGGAAGTGTAGTTAGCAACGAATTGATGAAACTGGACAAACTCGCGTACTCTGCCGAGAACCGCCAAAAGTCAACAGCATTCTGTAACTGTTCTTTACGTGTTTGCGCTCGGGATTGAAGCTCATTCCAAGACTCGATCACAAGAGACTGTTCATGTCTGATATTTTCCGAATTCGTTGGGTAAAGCGTTTGGAGTCGTGACGAGTCGTTTATCAGCACCTACGAATAATAATATGTTTTGAATATAAATTTTAGTGTATTATTAGCAAACAGTTCAAATTCAAACTATATAGTCTGTATACACTACCCACAAGATTTTTTTTTGTCCCATTTAGCGGAATATGTTCGTATGAGAGTATTCACCAACGCATGTAAACGAGTCTTTGTTTTATTTTTAAGGGTACTATAAACAAAAAGTGACTACCATGGATTCTTATATGAGGTTCTCTCATAAAAATATTCCGCTAAATATGGGACAAAAAAAAATATCTTTCCTAAATTGAATGGACATTAATGATTAAAAACCACTTAATTAGCTAATTAAACTTGTATATATAAATTAATTTGTCCACTTTAAAAAAAAACACAAACACACACCTGTAACTGTGCCTCTAACGCAAGAAGATCATTCTCAAAAGCTTCATGAACGCGCAACATCCCTTCACAAGAGTTAACATCCCTCCCAACAGTATCCGGAATACTATTCATTTTCTCATTAATCCTCGCTAGCGCATCCGCCACATCCCTATTAAACGCATGTATCTCCCCAGCAGCATGCAACTTTTGTTCTCTTGCAGCCATCAGTGCCAGCGTATTATTCCATTTCTCTCTATCACACAAACACGTTTATTAAACAAAAGCATATATACGATTTCATCAACAAACACGAATAATTTAACCAAAACTCACTTAATCTCCTCATGCATCCTTGAAACAGCTTGATTATCCGTATCGTCACTACAAAAAAAATGTACATAAATATTCTCAATTTCCATCATTCAATCGAATAACAAAAAGTATTTAAAAAATAAACTCACCCATCACTCCCCCCACCCCCACTCATAAGCAACTTGTCCCCAACCTCAATAATATTCCTAAACCTCTCATTAACCCCATCAACTTTAACCTCAACCTCCCTAAACCTCCCTTGTAACAACACAAGATGTTCATAATCCCCACCATACTCATTGGAAGAAACTTCCCTCCCAAAAACCTCCTCAACGTATCTCAAAAACTCTTCCCCTTCACTAAAATACTCTAACACATGAACGTGTTTAAGTAGCTTCTCCCTCCTCTCAACCCCAAGTTTCCTCAAAACGCCCATCCGTTCCCCAACATCCCTCATCTTCAACTCAATAGCTTTACTGTCAGGATGCTTGGAACTAACCATCCCACGCCCAATACTCTCCATCTCGTTAACCAACCCAACATAACTATCAATCTCAAGCTCAACACTTTTATGTTTAGCCAATAACCCAACAGCACTATGAACATCACTCCCTAAGAACCCCCCACTCAAGCTATTCTCTTTCTCCCCCATCCAACTCTCAATCTCCCCAGCATCAAAAAAGAACTGTTGACATTTAAGTATCCCTTCAAGTTTTTTACTCTTAACCCCACAAACATGTTCCAACTCTGCCCATTTAACTTTAAAACTCTCCAACCTCTTAACTAGCTCAGGATGCTCACCAATCATCCCTTCCCCACGCTCAATCAATTTGTTAACAAAAGGTTTTTTATTCCCAACCTCCATCTCAATTTTCTTATGTTTCTTAACCAACGCCTGAGCCTGATAAAGATCACTAGCACTAACATCCCCTTCAACAACCCGTTTCTTCTCATCCATCCAAGCCTCTTCCCCTTCCAACTCGTACACAAACGAATAATACTCATGTTTCTTCCCCAACTCTTCCTTCAAGTTACTAACAGGCCCACTAACATTCCCTAACAATTCTTTAACGAAATCAATTTTCTTCCCAACCCCACTCGAATCAAAATGTTTCTCTTTCTCCATCTCAACCCCAAGTTTCTCCATCTCCCCAACTTTCCCTTCAATAACCCCAACCTCATTCTCTAACACCCCAACACGTTTAAGAGCCTCTTTACACCCCCTCCTATCACTCACACTACTAAAACAATCCCCACCAACTTCTTTCCTAATCCCCCCTAACCGTTCAACAACCCCATCAACAATTTTATTGAACCCAGCCTGAGCCTCAGCCTGACTCAACATCAACCGTTTCTCCTCACTCAACCTAACAAGCTCATCCCACAACTCATTCAACTTCCTAACAAATCCCCGAATCTCCCCCTCCCGCTCAGGAACAACCTCAACCAATTTCTCCCCACGATGATTAACCTCTTTGATCCGAACCTCATTAGCCCTGAGTTCTCCAGCAAACGCCTCATGCTTCTTCAACTTTTTGTCCACGTTCACAAGATCTTTGAAACTCTCATCCTTCGCAACGCTGATTTTCTCGTTCACCCACTCGATCGCTTCCTCCACTCCAGTCACGAACTCCCAGTACTTCAGACTCCTGTCCAGCTCCACACGGCGAAGTTTCGCAAGCTCCTTCACCTGGTCCTTCTTCTCAACAACTGATTTCCTTCGTTCTGCTATCATGTCCTAAGTAGATTTAAAATAAAAACACACGTGTTAGTTAATTCTTTGTATTCATGTAGATTGTAGATGATTTCTATAGGACGTCTGGGAACATGATTCAACATAAACTGACACGACGACCAAAATAAAATACCTTCATTAATAACCGGTTAACCAATCTGACCTCAAGTTGACACTATAACGACTTATTCGTAATCCACAATCTTGAAACTTTAAAAACTTATTTGAAAAATCTTTAAAAAATTGACCGAAAAAAATTGACCCGTATGTCAACAAAAACATTGACCGTTGCCATACCAACTATTTAGTTTTTTTAAATTTAAATTTTTACCCTACAAAAATAATTTCTCATACATAGCCTATAGCTCAACGGTCAATCGTAATCGAAAGTGAATTATCTGAAAATATAATTATTGACCTACAGAAAATCTGAAAATATAATTATTGACCTACAGAAAATCTAATATATAATTATTGACCTACAGCAAATCTGAAATCCTACTACTGACCTATTGTAATTTTATTCTAACACGTTTTAAGTATATTGCCAGTTTATGCAACTACACAAAAAAAGACCCCAAGCCCCACCCAAACGCAAAAAAAAAAAACAATTCCAAAAAAACATTAATAATAATAATAAAAAGAAAAAGAAGAACAAAAAACTAACCTTCTCAAAGTGTCCAGCATCAATTAACTTCCCCCCCATAAGTAAAAACACGCGTAACCTCTCATCCTGAGCAACAAGAGTATTCTCAAAATCCCCATGTCTTTTAATCAACATCTCAACTTCATCAAGATTCCTCCCAACCTGATCCCCACTCAAGAACTGAATCTGTGCTTTACTCCCACTATCAATATGATCCGCCTCCCTCAAAAACATTTGTAAATCCAAAACTTGATTCAACCAATCAGTTTTCTCACTGTACCCCCTATCAATCGCCTCATGTTCCCGTACTAAAACCTCCATTTTCTCCACAACATGTTCCCCTTGCCCCCGTATCGTATCCCCAAGACTCCTCAGCTCCTCAAACTCATGCGCCTTAGATTTGATCTCATCCCCAAGCTCAGCATGTTGTTTCAACGCCTCTTCAGCAGAACTCACATCCCTCGACGGCACATACGCGTTCAAATTGTCTTTAACGGATGACACCCAATGGAGTAGATTCTTCACACCATTCATAAAGATCTGAACACCAACAGCGTGCTCTAACGCGTGCTTACGTTCATTAGCTTTGTTCACAAGTGATTCCCACCGCGTGATCACTTGATGTCGCTTCTCATCAACATTCTTCGTTTCATCTGGGTATGATTTCTTGACACTCTCTGCCAACATGCTCACACGGGTTACCTATACATATGAAATGTTTCGAAATCACATTTTGTAATAAAAAATAATACAAGAAAAAAAAAAAACCAACACGTACAAAAAACCAAAAACCTATGATGAAAATAAAGTAATTCTTTGTAATATACCTTCTCGTTAATAGGAGCAAGTTCCCTCTCAAGATTATTATGTTTCCTCTGTAACGCTTGTACAGTTTTCAAATCATTACTCCACTCATCAGTATCAATTTGCATCATTTTCTCCCCCATCCAGTCATTAACTTCTTCACAAGTCCTATTAAACAATTCAACACTCAAAGCCCCTTCCAAACTCTGTTCTTTTTTCCCTTTCAACCCAATCAATTCTTCATACAACTCCCTCACGTTTCTCCCCCTCTCCCTAACCTTCTCCAAAACCCCAGCATTGGTCCTCTTATCCTCCTCAAAAGCGATCACAATCGCTTCAATCTCATTAACCCGACTCCCACTGGCCGTGATATCAGTTAAAAACTTCTCAAACGCCCGTTTCGCAACTTGAACATTAGGCTCATGAGTTTGCAAATATTTCTTCTTCTCAGCAATCCATTTCTCAAAGTCATCACAATCCCTGAGGAATCCAAACAACTTAATCGACTCGATCAAGTTCTGTTTCCTGATCTTAGATAAGTTGAGAATCTCTTTATAATCCGTATTGATACGGTTCGTACGGACGTGAATAGGTTCGGTCGTTGTAGATGATACCGTTTCGTTCAAATTCGAATGTGTCGATGCTGATTTGTTTTTTGTTAGCGTTCCTGTATTTGATTGGGGTTGCTTTTTGGCCAAGGCTAATAATTTTTTAAAAAAATGTTGTTGAATTAAATTGATTCAGGAACACACGATCTTATATACGAAACAGAAACGTTTTATTTAAAAAAAAAAAAACTCACGCTTGGTAACATTCTGCAACACCATCCTAGTTTTCTTAACCCTCCTAACTTCTTTAACAACTTCCGGTTTCCTAACCTGAACCATAACGACTTTAGGCTCAATTTCTTTAACATAGTTGGCAGGCACAAATCCATCTTCCCCATTAGCTTTCCTCACATTCCACCAGTCAGAGTTCGTTTTATTAAGAAGGAACATTACCTTTAACAAATTTAATAAAATAGAATAATTCAATTTTTTAAACTCCAAAATAATTAAATAATTAAAATTATCACATATAAAATAATCCCTAACCTCCCCTTTCTTAATATCAATCTCTTGTCCTTGAAAAGCATAGAGAGCTTTAACTTGAGGAACAGCCCTCTCCTCAGTAACAGTTTTATAATCAGTTTTCTCCACCTCCTCATCCTCAAAGTACTCCTGAGGCACCAACTTCTGTTCCGTCACATACTCAAACTCATTCGTATCCATTCCATTAGACGACGAGGCAACTCCATTACTATTCGCTGTAGTACTACTGCTACCACTTAGTTCCTGCACAAAAAAAAATACACATTTAGAAACTCCAAATTAATAAAAAAAAACACGCAAAAAAACATAAAACATCAGGACACACGTGTATCGAATTAATTCCAGCTTGAACAAGTTTATCCCCTTGAGAATTCAATCCTTTAACATCATCCTCATAAGCAATAATCTCCTCTTCAAGATTGACATGACGTTGTAATAAAGCCTGAGCAGAAGGTTCATCCTCACCATAATCTTGAGAGGCGACAAGAGGTCTTTTCTCAGTCACCCAAGAGTCCATCTCATTACAGTCAGTATAAAACTAAAAAAAAAAAAAGCACAAATCACAATCAAATACTCCAAAATCAATCTTAAAAAACTACAAAAAAGTAACAAGAACACACAAACCTGAAAAGCCTCAAGAACAATCCCTAACCTCTCCCCCCTCCCATCAACCTCCCCCCCAAGAACCTTCCACTTTTCTTCCAAACCAGAAATCCTAGTTTTAACATCTTTAACTTCCCGTTCTTTACTCCCACTACCACTACCATTCCCCCAAACCCCAACAAGCTCATTCCCCCTCTCAACAACTTTAAAAAACTTTCCTTTCCTAGCTTTAATCTCATCAATCAAAATCTTATGT
>JAHZNG010001754.1:0-12306 GCA_027744375.1 Orchesellides sinensis | reverse complement strand
TATTGGAGTGTGGAAATAAAGAATATTTTTGAAGAAGAAGAATGGAGGATGTTGTCTTCTTCAGTTGTAAAAAGTAATTCACAGAAACATCTTTTTTTTTATCCTGGAGAGATTTTGTGAATGTTGAAAGAAAAGCTCTCTTAAAAAAATATGGAGGAAGGGAAAAGGTGTTTTTTAAGGATTTTATGTAAACAGTGAACAATTTTGGAGTGGTTGGAGTAAATTGAGGTTGTTGGGATGTTTAGCTAGCGTTTAATCATTAGTTAATTGCAACTGTGTCAAAAAAGTGTTTAACGGAGGAAGGGTGATAAGGCTGATTAGGTTGTAAGTTCTGAAGGTGTGCTGAAGTAGTTTGCAAGGTGTGCGAGTGAGTTGGAAAGGTCAAAAGTTGAAAGGACAGTTTTAAGTGCAAATATATAGCTTCCTGTGTTCGGAAACAGCTCGGAGGAAGGAGTACGCTTTTTATGGTTATCATGACCCGGTGATAAATTAGAAAAACAAAGGTGGGTTTGTTTGGTGTGGCGATATTGAGGATTAAACAGATATCTTTATTTAATCGGCGAGGGTTTATTTGAAGAAGTAATTTTTATTTTGTTTTTTCAGATGGTCCGCTTGCTTCCCTAGTTCTCATTCAACTTCCAAAAAGACATGGCACGGCACCACCAGTAACATCATCAACACCATTAGTAGCTTCCTGTAATAAAACAAGAATCGATTGTCCTTTTATTGTATAAAAAAGTTGTAAAAAGTCAGCCACGGTCACGTATGACGTACTACACACCAATTTGGAGTTTTTTGTTCGAGAAGTAAGAGAAGATTGAAAGATATAGATTGCTGTATGCCCATGGCTAAATTCGTAATGGAATTGGGAGGAAGAGGGAAGCTGGAGTGTTGAATGCATACTCGAAAATACTTAACTTCCAAGATTTCCCTTGTAGTTTAGATAGATAGGTAGTTTTCAAGTTTGAGCGGTTATCCAAACTGTAATTAGTAGATACAAGTTTTTCCTGTTCCTCTGACTATCGCAATATATTTAAAATATATACATATATGGGGCGGGATGACTGCTTTAAAACTTAACTGTTTACTCAGTAATATTAAGAGATACTTATAGATAGGCAGCAAGGGATAAAATTGTAAAATCGTGATTAAAATAATCTAGTTAGTTCTTTTACGGAATTAACAAACAAAAGAAGAAAAAATCTAAAGTAAAAGAATTGATTTTCTTGGGCCATGGGAAATTGTGTTTCTTGCACTGAGCCGTCCTCCCATGAGCAACCCGATCGCTGGCTGACCGACGGAGACAAGAAAATCACTGGTAAATCATCTTTAACTTTTTTGGTTAAAAAGGAATATTGTGGAGGTTTCTTTGTGAGGCTGAAACTAATTATTTGTTTGCTCAGACTTACAAACACCTGGCAGCTTGGGTGCAGGAGCATCTGGAGGAATGTCAGGCCGCAACAGAGAAGGAGGAGGGACGGGACAAGATGGTTTTGGAAATGGGAGTTGTACGCCTGGCTCGACATCACATAATAACCATCACCTGATATCGCCATTGGATGGGGTGGCAAGTGGACCAACTAGTGTATCCAGTAGCCAGAAAGCAGAAAAGAAAACGTTTTACTCAAGAATACCTCCTTTAGGCCGGAGTGGCAGCGATAAAAAGTCCTCCATGATTTCCAATAGCGCTAGCTCTACTATTAAGTAATGCATTTTTAAAATCCATATAATAATATACATAACAGAACTCATTTACGTGTTACACAACTTTTGCTAATTGTAAACTTTATATTCTGATAGGGATAATAACAACGCATACTCAGAGTCGAAAATAGCCGCCGTGACTATGGTTAGCAACAATGTAGATAAAACAATGGACCAAAGCCAAGTCATGACTGCTAGTACCATTGTTGACGACTACGCCACAATTCCACCTCCTCCTGCATTCTGCTCCTCCTTTGGAAACAAAAGTGCTAATATTATTAAAAGTAACTCTGGAAGTGTAAATAGTGCACATCATCAGCTTATGTCCATTGACACTTCCTCCACATCCGGATATACCAAAATTATTCACTCAACTCCTTCTCCAACGACGACAACAACGAGTAGTAATAGTAGTAGTGCTATCCCGTTATCTCATTTGACATATAGTAGTCCAACGCCCGTGTCTGCCTCTTCCTATAATAATACAAGTAATTTTACTTCAGCCGCTTCGTCTAATAAGCATTATCATCAACAAACATCATCAACATCGCAATCTGCTGGAGCTGGAGCATCGACTTATCCTTTCGGATACAACCATGAACTCTCGGATGTTTAGCTTTTGTGCGTTCATATAGCATAATTAATAATAAGATATTAATGATAAGATTTTGCCTGAAAAGAATTAACTGTGTTCTAGTTTTGGAGAAGAGCAGTGTGTATTTCTGTGTTATTTTTATTATAATATAAACATAAAAACATAAATATGCATAATGTTGTTAACTCGTTGCTTGTTTAAAAGTGTACACAACAACTCTCAATTTTGTTGGTATTCTTTCGTTTTCTGTTTCTATTATGTATAGCCTGCCATATCAAAAAAAAAACTGTTGAATGTTGTCTTGTTTTCATTGTTGTGATTGTAATAGTTATCATGCTGTTAACAAATTATTTTAAACATAAACAATATTTTTGAATCCAGCAAAATCGAATTGATAACCTATTGGATTGGGTTGTACGATCAACAATTATTGTTATTTAAAAATGTTCGTACTATGGTATGATTCCCAATGTTTTAAACAAAAAATTACTGTACAAAATCTTCTGTACACATCTATTTTACCGTTTTAAATTATGTTCCCTCGTTTATGTAAATGTGTACTTAGTACTTAATACATTGTTCATTTCTAACGCATTTATTTTTTACTTAATTATTGTTGACTGTATGCACCAATACCGAAATACCTCTTTTGGCTTCATGAAATTATATGCCTAAACTGGTCGATAATAATTTTAAGTTGCAATGTAATGTAATAATGATGAAATGTACAGCAAGTCTCGAGTAAAGAAAGGGGTATTGTTATTGTTCTTGCAATTGTTGATCATGGATCGTGGTGATATTTGTATTTAATTATGCAAACAAATTATAATTAAAATGTTATAGTATGTTATCTTCCGGAGGTAGCTGTTTTGTAAAACGACCCATTATAGAGTGCAGTGCATACAGAGCACAAGAGAAAGTGAAATTGTGTGGTTATTATGTTTGCTTGTTGTTAAATAGTAGTTTATCCTTTTTTCTCTTCCTGCGAATCCTTTTAAATCGTGTGTAAATAACCAACTGACGACGAACGAGTGGGCTCTCCTCAAGGAGAGACTCATTTTATCATGCAAACTTTAATAAAAAACGAAATTATATATTTGTGTAGTTTTTCTGTTGTTTTCTATTCTATCATTGATTATTAATGCTATATGCAATGCAAACTATGCAAAAGGACAGTAATGGAAACATTAAGACATCTGAAAATTAAATTGACCGAGCTTAAAAATTTATGTGAGCAACGAAGTCGATTTATTACTTTTACTTGTTTTCAAGTCAAATTAAAACAGACTATTTGCGAGTGAATTTGAAAGCCAAAGCAAGGCAAGGAGCAACATGACCCTGTTCAGAATCCCTCAAGGTAGGGCACTGCACAACGGATGTGCCTTCATAGTTGTACTTTTCCAAAGAGAGGGTATCACGCTCATCATTTAGAACAGCTCCATTAGAGTCGAAAGACGTTTGAAGCTCATCAACATAGTATCCGTAGCTCTCAATTCTTACGGTGCAAGTAATTTCCTTTACAGCCTTATTATAAAGCTCTGGGCAGAAAACGGTTTGGAGGATTCGGTTACTCTTGTAAACTGTTCCGTTGGGAGAAACACCAAGGAAGCTAGTAGATTTGGAGTCTGCACTCTTGTAAGCTTCACGGTTGCAACCATTAACGAAGTAGAGGTCGGGTTGCCAAATAGAGACCTTGCAATCTCTTAGGGGAATGTAGCTGCAAAATTAAATATTTGAAATATAATTCAGTATTCATATGAATAGTTTCCTTAACGTAGAAAATTTAATAAGATTATAAAACATAATTAGATAGAGTATATAGAGTAAATACCTGACGCCTTCTTGGGTATAAACCAAACGGGGGTCAACCCAACGTTGTCTGTAGGTGGCTCCAAAGCTAAATCTACCTTTGGTCTCATCAACTTCAAAAACCTTGACGTTTTTAAGCTGAACTGTGACCGAGGTGATGAGATTGGTTTTATCAGTGGCTGGTCTTACATTTACGTTGTACTCTGGAGTGAAAATTTGCTTTTGAATCTCGTTGATCCTAGCTTGGTTGTTGTTTTGGACAAACACATTATGATGTCCGTATGCAACACTGACTAAAACTCCAAAGAGTGCTAACTGAGCTAAACCCATTTTCGAAATTTTATAAAGTCCTGCTGCAACGGAAAGAGAAATATTCAAAAGACAAAGTAAATGCCGACTGATGAAGTTTTGTGATCAACCCTGGAGTATTTATACCGGACTTTTCATGCAAAAACATCTCTTATAAAAAGCTTTCTTGGTTGGTAACAAAACAAAGACAAAAAACCAGTTTCTTGGCTCTCAATGTCAATATGTTAGTATCAGAGTTGCTGACCGCTTTCCAGGTAAAATGAGGTTAAAGACATGAGGGTGTCTTTACTCCGGGATTTATGATGATTATGATTTTATACCAATCTGGTAAACCAGAATTTTCAGAGGGATGTAAAACATCACGACGCGACTGACAGGTTTAGTGCTGAAACCAGATTCAAGTTTTTTATTCGCCTACGCCTATAGATTTCGCTGGCCAGATCTTTCACCTATTGTCAATGTACCTATCCAGTATAGTAATCACGCACTAATGTATAAAATATGATTATGAAAGCTGATGTGATGCTATGTTATTATAAACGCATTGAACCCATAACTTAAATATGCTCGTTTAACTTCTAGAAATTTCCTACTCTCGGGCATGATTGAAAAACGCTCTTGATTACAAAAAGAATAAATAACAACTTTTTAATGCCTGCTGGTAATTTAAACAAGAACGAACAACTAGCAATCTTTTTATTCAGAGCAAAATATAGTTCATGTAACAAATATTATCGTCAATTTTATATAATTGATAAATTATTGTCATTCAGTATTGCATGGTGCATCTCGATAAAGTAAACTTATCACAATCACAACCACTTCATAATATCACAAGTTCATTTGAGACATACATATTCAAATAATCTTTGTAGCTAGTTGATTGCGTTTGATTTGATTTATGCTGTATGTAAATATGATTCAATGTATTAAACTTAATACACAATTTGAGACTATACTAGTAAACTAAAACTACGTTATATACGTATTATTCAGTGAGAAATTTACTAACGTAGATAACTCTTTAAACCCAAATCAACGCTCCAATAATTTCTACTTAAACTAACATGGACTTTCTTATCTCCTGATCTGATTCTGATTCCGACTCATCATTATCTGAATCGTCAGGCCCCGCCAAGTTTTCCATCTCAGATTCGGACATACAATCATCGGACTCAAGTTCCGTTTCATCTTTTATTGCCAACTGTTTTAATTTAGAAGCCGCCCTTTTTTCATCATCATCCTCGTCTGAGCTTTCATCTTGATCCATGCAGTCAAGTTCCTCCTTCAACCATTTGAGCGTAGAATTCTTCTCATATAAAATACGTACCCAGTTGACACCTTGCATTTTCTTAGTAAAAGTGATTTTAAAGTACTGTCCAGTTAAAAATTTCTTATAATTGGGTAGAACTTTTCCGTAGAGTCTAATTGTAAATCCATACTCTGGTGGTTTTATCGTTCTGAAATTAACTGTTTGCTTATCTGCTTCCAGGCATAAAGTGTACTCTTGGATATCCGGAAGCTGAATTGATAGAACTACATTGAGATTCGTCTGTCGCCATAAAACCTGGGGATGCCGGAGACCATCTGAAGGGGGTAAGGGTTTTGGAGGGGCAGTCTTTTCTTGAGTTTCGTGGGAGTTGAATTTTTTCATCTTTTGTAGACTTTCTGTTTCATTCTCTGGCAGTTCAATAGATCTCGTTTGTAGCTCTCCAGCTAAAATGGCATGCAAAACTATATCACTAAAACATAAAACAAGAATTACATTTTTCTGTTTTGTGTTTGCTTGCGCTTCTTACCATTCTTTGCAACAATACTTTTTAAAGCATTCTCAATCTGTTCGACATTTTCCGACCCCAAAGTGTTTTTGATAAAATTGTTAGCATCAACACTAGATAAATGGACGTCATATTTGTCGTCATCGTCAATGTCAGCTAGATCTCCAGAGCTGTCGTCCTCATCTTCCTCTTCATTCAAATCCAAAGCCTTAGATACATTGACGTTGTACAACTCAAGTAGTCTATTTTTAAACTCAGACACACGCTCATCCTCGAATGGCTTCATTTCTGCTAGTGACTTCTCAACTAATAGTTTCCCTAATTCCTCCTCAGAGTGCATAGCCAACACGTTGTAGTATCGACAAGAGACCGGTAACATTGACTTGTCTTCGTATTTTTGGGTTGCCTGGTTCATAAGAAAACATGTCTGCATGGTTAAAGCAAAGTTTTACATCGCATCACAAAAACAAAGTAAAGATAAATAATACCTACCACGAGTTCCAATTCAAAACTGAGCGAGTCAGGTAATATCAAGTCCAAAAACGTATCTTTTTCAGCTTGATTCCATTCGCAGCGACCATTAAGCGGCTGAATGTGGTCTAGTCGGAAGGCTATCACTTGGAAGGGTAACAGATTGACGAATTTGGGAGTAATCGGGAATAGTTCGCCTGGTCTCATATCATAACAGGAATCCCCATAATCGACAAAGAAGACTTCAAAAAGTGGTTTTCCATCATCGTCTTCATATCGTGACAATATTATTGCTCTCATCCAGCTATATATTTAAAAAACATAAATATTTAATAATATGTATTTCTTTTTACATTTTCGACTAACACAAATAATTGTTTCTTACGCTTGATCAATTCGCTCTTTAGCAGCAACAACCAATTCTGGTTGAAGCATCTCAAGGAAAAGTTCTGCATGGTTGATGAATCTATCCTTAATGCTGTCTTGAACGTAAGTGTTCAAATCTTTTTCTAAACCTCTTAACTCCTTTGCAAACTTGCGATTAACTCCGTAGAAGCGCCAGGGATCAATTCCAAACATTGCGTCGATCTTGGTAGGCTCGAATCTTCTCTCTGAGGTTATATCAACGTGTGCCCAACGATATGAATCCCCCAGCTGGTGAAATTCTTGTTGTACCAGCAATAAATCATCTGCACAGAAAACCCAATAAATAAATAAGTTTTAAATTAAATGAGTTTTATTTTGGCACAAAAAAACTATAACTATATTTAAAACTAAGCTTACCCTGAAAAGATTTCTTTGAAGTGTTAAGATATTCCAATCCCCTGTACGAATTGCCATGCTTTTTCACGGATGTCACCAACTCTTCTAGGTGAATTCCATTGTACTCTGCATACTTGCTATTTATCAAATCTATTCGAACACTACTGCTTCTGATGGGTTTCTTTGTCAAAGGATCAACATTATACTCTACCATAGGATTTACCCAGACTTTGTCTTGAATCGAAAGCCAAATCTACAAACAATAACATTAAAACACGAATTATTCTATAAGTATATAATTTAGCTTCGATTTATTATAGAAATCAACTCATAATGTCATAAATGATAATTACCTTAGCTTGGTATATTTTGCCCAGTGTTAGCTGCTTTGCCATTTTGCTGTGGAAAGTTCGATACTGCAACTCATCCTTACATGGCTTTAAGTTACACAAGATTACTTCTACAATCCAATGGAGTCCACAATTGGTACTCAGAGGGCAGTTTAAAGACATTTTCCGTGGAAGGGTGTAAAACGTTGCCAGTATCCATACAGGCAACACGAACAGATTTAGGACAGTTCATTACATCTCTTGTTAAAATTTGCACAATTGTGCCTCTAGTATACTTTGAGCTTTCTTGATCAAAAACGATGCATATTATTCCCTCTCTCCAACTTTCCAAAGTAATTGAAGACCTAGCAAGAAGATAAGAAGAAGAGATATTTAGAAAATACATTAAATTAACTTAATTTTATATTTTGTTCTGATAGTATATTTCGTACTTGTCCTCGATTTCAGACACGTAAGTTGTCAACAGGTGATTTCGCCTCTGGAGCTCGTTTATGTAAGAAATTTTACAAATCTTCTTATTGTTTTCAAACACGTAGTGACGCAGCAACTGAGCTTTGTACAAGCTCGGATTCTCGCATTTCACAATGCGTAACTCAACTTCTCCAGTTATTGGAGCAATTGGATTTGCAAGAAGCTCATTTTTTGTAAAGTCATGTCTCCCAGAGCAGGTCTCAGGATCCCCATAATTACAGAAGTCCAAATAACTTGACGCCGTCACACATGCGAATCGAGTCTATTCCATCCTGTTCGATTTGCTCAGCCAATGTCTTTAATTTTGGTGGAAATTTCACTCTTGCGTCAAGAGTCTGCGAAAATCTGTACATCATATAAAAGTTTTCTTCTTTTCCAGTCAGCAAGAAATGTGAAACTAGGTTCTGGAAACATTGAATCAAAACACGACTGATATGACTTTGAAATACTTTCACGAATGACCAAGACTAAGACTGTTTCCTTACGCATTCTTTCAAAACAGAATCTGGACATTTTGTCTCCTTTTCAATGTTCCTAATATTGTCCCACATGTAACCAAATCTTTCAGNTTTTCAATGTTCCTAATATTGTCCCACATGTAACCAAATCTTTCAGCAGCAGTTGTCTTCCTACTTCCCGGTTCAGGCTTGCTTGAACTGTCAAAGCAGATGATGCATGTAGCGTCGGTGGCTTTAACGTAGCGGTCACGAATAACATCATCAGACAGGACTAAAATGCATCTTCCACTTTGCCATGCATGGTTTGCTTCTGTAATTTAGATTCGATTGGATAAAATCGTATTTTCAAACAAAAAGTTGTACGAGCATAAATTATTATGCTCTTGGCTACTTACCCCTTTTCTCTGTAATGGTGGATGTGGAGGTAGCAATGTGTGAATCGATTCCCTTTTCATTAGTCAAAGTGTAATGGACAGCTTTCGCGATTTCCGGCGTGCTGCAGGCTACAACAATATGCTCATGCATACAAATTTCATTCAGCAGCAATTCTGTTAAAATCATTAAATGCACAGTAATTATATAAAAATGAGTGATTGATCCTAATTGTATAAAATTATAATTACATACCAACAAGTTTCGTTAGTCTACTTTCCCCTTCTCCCTGAACATGGTGTACAATCCACTGGATCTTGGCATACCGCACAACCTGATTAATCGCAGAAATGAACACGATAGGAGCCCGGTCTTGAACCATGCTTTTGTACAACTCCTCCATTGCAGCAGACCATATGCTTCCAGAAAATGTGAGTTGAAATGGAAGACTGTGTGCTGAAACTTGAAGATTCTGCTTAGCAGCACTAATGAACGACAGTAATTTCTGGGAATGTTGTTTTACGTACAATTCTAGCTCTTCGAAAACGACATATTTTAACCTGAAACAAAATAATAAATATAAATTGTCCAAATTTAAACAAGAAAAATAATGAAAAAGTTTTTATTTTACCTGTCCAAAACTCGGTAGCCATTCCTAGAAGCAAATATGTTAGAGAGATACTGCACTGTGGTGATAAGAATGCTGATACTGTTCGGAAGCCTGTCTCCCTTTGAATCGTCTCTACTGTAAAACTTTACGCGAAGGGATAACTGCTGACTCAGTAGTGAATGAATAAAAGTTTCCATACTAGTACCAGTGTTGTAACTACTACACACTATTATCGCTTCGGGGGAGCATACATCCTCCTGAAAAAACACAATTCCATACATATCAAGTTGGTATCAGTTAGTACAAGGTTCAAAATTTTACAGCTATTGCACAGTTTTAATTACTTACTTCTCCGGAAAACTCATACTTTTCACACATTAATCTGATCACAGGTAGAATGTAGGAGAGCAACCGAGCGTTCTTCCCAAGCTGCGTTCCTGCATCAGCCGATATAATAAACAAGTCTGAGCCACGAATAAAGTTGGGAGCTACAGCTTTTTGCAAACTTGATAGGTCTTCTGCCTTTGTGAGTGTAATAAATGCCTGGAAATGAGGGAATACTTCAATTTTATTTACTTGATAACATTAAATATACTTTCCAGTTTACTAAATAAGTAATCATCTCCATACCTTGTGTACTCTTTCTGGAAGTCGCAGGTCTTCAATCTTGCCATAAGGTGGTCTGACTTTATTTCCACGAACCAAAAGTCGTCCAGGAATATTAGCCCCTTTACTTGACGTATCTCTTACCAAGCTATCTTCGTCATTCACCTCACTAATCAAAAAACTTGAGGAAGCTGATTTCACTGAACTGTAGGACGACACAGATACCCTATCGTCACAAGAACTTTCAGACTCTGCAAACTTTGCATCTTTTGACGAAGAAGGCCCAGGAATTTCCACTTTAAGAGTGTCAAACTCATTCTCTATAGGTTTGAAGATCGACCGTGCAGCTCCCTCTTCACCTCTCTTCACGGGCATACGACCAAAAGCAGGAACTGCCTCTTCGTCGATAAGCTGAGTCTCACGAACACTTTTATTTTCCAGTGCGTATTTCTGCTTGAGCAGCATATCGGTAATCGAATCAAGTCCGTGTATACTCCTCTTGAAAACATCCCCATAGGCAGTAGCATCATCATTTGACTTAATGATTTGTATCTCCAAGATTTCACCTGTATCAGTTTGCAGCCAATCTTCCATCACCTTTCTCGTCTTTCGTGACCATTCTGACGCTTGGCTGTTGACACGAAACAAAACACCGTTATTATATACCTGAAAACTTGCAGCAAAGCTTTTGTCATTAAATTAAAATGAGCGCACATTTTATACTTACGTAATAATGACAGACGTACTATCAGCATCGCTCTGTCCCCTTTTTGAAAGATCAATCACCCGTTTGGCAGGAACAATTCCAAAAAGATGTATACAAACAGTGCGAGGTTTCAGCTGATATTTCCGGTCCTCCTTCAACTTTGTAACTGAGTTGGAGTCAAACTCACTGAGTTAAGAAAAAAAAGCTAATTAATGGCAAGATTTAAGATTTATTTAAAAAATCAAAAAATCTTTTAACTATACCAACTTACTCCACCTGCCCCTCATCATAAAGGAACACGGTATACAAATCCCCAGACCTAGCCCGGGTGACACCATGGATAACACCTCGCTTGTATCCTTTGAGATCTTTTGACTTGACCAAGACATGCTATAAAAATAGAAAAATACAAAAAATAAGAATCATAGCTGATAAGAATTGCCTACTGTTAACTTGTTGCCGTAGACTTACCTCACAAACATTATATCTGTCCACCCTTTCCGCAACCGGGATGTTCCTCCTGTCATGCCAGTCTTGCTCCAGCTGCTTATCCAACGCTGAATAAAATTCTGCATCCCGTCCAAATCCACACTTAACTCCGAGCACGATCCGACCACTGCTCAAAATACGGATCAGCATATACGCATCCCTCCCCATGATGATGCCTCCTCTCCCTTCTCCTTGAACTTCAAAAGATTGACAGTGACAGTGGTTTCCTCCAGTGTCCCAGTCGGTTGTCAGTCCTTACGCCCAAAGAAAAACGACAAAAATAATTCAAATGACAAAACTGACAAAATTCTTCACTCTGAATCAAAAAATTAACCAATAGAAATTACCTGTCACTATACAACGCTGCTTTGGAATATTTTACTTAATTTCACTTTGAACCTTCCATGAAACTACCTTAGTTCACTCCGACACAAGATTCCGTCAGGCGTCAGTCATCAGTCGGTCGTCCCTTTCTTGCTCCAATTGAGCCCAAATTTTTGTAGACGCAAGCAATGCATTTGATCTGTAATCTGTACTATATCTGTGTAATGTCCTTTCCCTTATATGAGTACCAGGGTACAGCCAGCGGCTATGGTGGGGTTTTTGCTTATGATATACAATTTTAACATTGCATTAGATAAAACCCCATCAATAGCCGCTGGCTTGCCCCTGGTACTCATATAAGGAAAAGAACATTATAAGTAATAGTGTCAACGCGAGACAGAAGTATGGGATGTTGAGTTTGGCATGTTGAATTTTCATAAATGTTGGTGGCACTAGAGGGGATTGTGTTGAGTTAGACGGGGTTTTTTGTGA
>JAHZNG010001753.1:0-12740 GCA_027744375.1 Orchesellides sinensis | reverse complement strand
AGCAATAAAAAAGGTCTTATCGATACCTGACGAGTACCTAAAGGGCACCTGCCACCAGACTCACCTTCGTGCACAGGTAAGCTTTGGTCAATAGAAGTCGATTGTCGTATAAAAGGAAATGTCCCTCCAACCGTATGCCCTATGCCCTTGTTCCTTTGAATTATGTTAATAGCTTTAGCCATTTTCGAATCAATTGGCGTACACACTTTCCCGATCACAGCCGGCCGCCAACGTAACGGCGTCGATGACAGTCCATAAGAAGAATCCCAATATAGCTGCTCCACAGCTAAATAATAAATTGTCTTGTTGGGATATGCGATGGCTCAAGCTCAACATTGCATGGATTATGTTCTTGTCATTTAAATTTGAATCAGTTATTCATATGATTAGTTGTGTCTGTTGGCTGAAGAATACTAGAAGTTGTCAACTAAACTGGTACAAAGTTTTATGAGCTTGTCGACAATATTTTGTCAGATAAGTAGACCCCAAAATTCCAATGCACTTGTCGTGGTCACTCCTCATGATCCCTGTCTACCTCTATAATTTGTAGCAAATATGTCATATTTGTGTTAATTTTCTATTATCAATTGCAAATGCAATGGCCTCCAATGAATGCACCCTTTATTCTCATGCCAGAAATGAGTCAATGTGAATGCCACAAAAATGGTAATTTAAACTGAACATACCTACCAACCTACATAAGCTGCATGTGGATAGGTAGCACAGGTATCGAGACATTGTCTGCTCCTATGCTGTATTTGTTGTGTTCATCAGCCTGTGCTGCTCACTTGTCATTTGTCCCTTTGTGACTAGCATAAGTACCCGTTGCTTAATAACAACCGGATTTAGCACATCAAATATCACTGAAGAGCAAAGGAGTACCCATTTTCACCTCTCGCCCCTTTCCCACTCTGCTTTTGCATAATATTTTGCGAGTTACACAACAATTATCAATGACTGCGTAAAGAGCCATTCATGAGGAGAGGCAAGGAACAAAAACTCGAGATGCAGCCATAATTGCATCTCTCTCTTCTCACCAAATACCAAATTAAAGTAATTCCTTCACATTTAATTCCACCAATTCACATGTATCGCCAGCTCATTATTCTCTTAAAAAACTGTTTACATGACTTGACCAGCTTTCCTCCTATCTGCAGGACGAAAGGCCATAAAACATTTTTTATGAGCCAGGTCGTGATGCGTTGTAAGAAGATGAGATTAATGTGTGGAGCTGAGGATGCAGAAAATGTGATCATCAGAGTGGAATTGCAACATGATATATGAGCATGTCTGCGTGTGACGAATCACTGCTGGGGTGCAGCCAATGTGCATCTTGTGCCCTTTTTTTGTTTCCTTCCCCTCTCTCCCCATCTGTCTCCCTGTCAAATCATAGCCTTCCAAAAAGGTTTTTCGGAGTAATCGGATGAGAGAAGGACTGGACGGGAGTTTGGACAGCAGTTGCATGCATATGCTTGGCGAGCTGTAGACAGAAGATGGCCACACGCATGAGTAGCATGGCATGCTCATAGTAGCCATTTTACTGCTTATTACTATTTTTGTAAATTTAATTTTAATTAATTTGGCAGAGGAATCCCTCCGTGTCTTGTCCTATATGTCGTTGACTCGTTGGCAATAATCTGTGTGAGCATCTTGAAAAGGGAGCCATCACTTGGGTACATTCAGATGCCTCCACACAATTGTCGAGATAGTAGTAGTTGTTGAAAATGTGACTCTTGACATTTTATTAGCTCATTATAGCCACGCAGCAGAGAGAACAAGACAAGAAGAAAAAGAGTGGTGGTGAGGATGATGATGATGAGGAGTGGATGTGCGAGTCAGAGTCACAAGCAAAAGTGTCCCAGCAAGAAAGACTCTTTTTTGTTGTTGTTGTTGCTCTTTTGTGTTTTCGTGGCTCAATGCAAATGTGCTCATCATGAGTTGATTGAATAATAATGACATGCCGCGAGTCCCTCTCCTCTCTGATTATGCATGCATTCAAATAAAGCAATAACAGGTAATTATATGCATACCCCCAGGTTAATTCTCATTTTATTTGCTAAAAACACAGAAAAGAGAGCTGCACGAAAATGGAGGGATATTTGGAGGCTGCACATTGTCTAACAATCCACTACTACACAGTTATTTGATGAAGCGAAATATTTAATCAACAAGATGCACCTAATAATGAAATTATATAAATGTGCAGCAAAAAATGAAGGGAACGGCAAAGTAGTTGCCTATATTATATGCGCGTCTTTAAAGGGACCATAATTATTTAATAACCTAACATAACATGTATATCGATTACAAAAGTATGTACTTAGTAGCACCACCTTTACTATACGGATTGTATCACTTCGCACACAACTCACACCGCTGTCTGTCTTTTCAAAATGTCCGTCGCCACACAATCTTGAAAGTAGGGCAACATTTATTAAAGCAAAACTGTTCGCTTTTACAGATATCCACATATTATATTAACATGACTGTGCCTCCACTCTGCACTACAGTTTTCGAATGCAAATAAAAACAAAAGCATGGAATGAATAATCCACCACGTGTGCTAGTCTTAAAGGTTTATTGTAAAAGCCATCATCTCTGCTAGAGTTGTAGTTGCCAGTGACTCTGGTCTGTCGGAGACATTAGAGTCAGAGAGTTGCATGATAGGATGCCATGATAATTCTGTCTCTGTTGCAGGTGGAGGTGGACAGACAAAAAGAGGAGGATGAGCGACACATTCCCAACCTTGGTGTGCATAACATGCCGTAATAATAGCCGCTCGGTATCGTGATGGACTTGCTATCATTATTAAAGTCATTCTTCCCCCAAAAATCAATATCAGCTCTCTCTCTCTCTCTCNTCCCCCAAAAATCAATATCAGCTCTCTCTCTCTCTCTCTCTCCTCCAACAACTCACACGATGTGTGTTGTTATGTGAGCTCCAATTCAGTGCGCCGCTATATTTGCCCCTCGTTTGCTCTTTTGCACATGATTACAATCATTCTATTCTACTTCTACTCCACTGCACTATAAAAACTGCCATCTATTAATAATGTGAATTATAGTTATAGAAAACCTTTGAGTGTAAATGAAAAAAATTGTTATGCTAATTTTTCAACTTTTTTCCAAATAATAAATTCGAGCCCATCATATTTCTGCTGACTTTGAGGCTGTCATTTTTTATTATCTCTTCTTTGGTTATGAAATGAATACTCTTTCGCACGTAACAACTACAACAAAACAAGTCTCTTCTGCTTTTATAATGATAGCCCTTTTTACATTCCTTGGATTCAACTTGTTTTTTTTTTTTGCTAAAATGTTGCAATAAGAGACTTTTGCACGCTCGAGACCTTGACTGTAAAGGTCAGATTTCATGGTGATGAGTGATGTGATGACGACCAACCTTTTGATTATCTCGACTCGAACAGCACTTTCTAAAAGCGTCCCAGCAGCAGGGAACTCACTACAAAAGTCAAACAAGGCTTTATAAAAATGCTGACGATATGAAAGCTTTGTTTGGTCACCCACAAAATCCCTTTTCGTCTGGCTTCATTTGAAGATGAACGGCATCCAGGAACAGGGACATGGAGTCAACTGTGAGGGTCAGTGTTCCCCGAGTGGTCTCTCTGCTAAGAGTAACGGGCTGATGGCGGTCTGAACTTACTCCAGGGCTTGAACTGCCCACCCCTCCATTCGCAACCCTCAGCCTATTCCCCTCGCTGCTCTCTTCCATTCTGTGCTTCAAACAACACCTTGACTTGTTTCTAATGATCATTATCTTAGCCCTGGATTCCTGCCCTGGAGAATCGCCTTCACTCCCTCCATGCATTCTCATCAAACCCCCTTCCTCCCTGACATGTCTACAGGTGGACGTCTGGGATGGAGGGATTGTGAGAAATGCTCTGTTCCGTGCTGTCTTTTTAGCATGTCAACATCATCCCGGGGATCCTCATCTAGATCTGCATCTGTAGGTCGACAGACAAGCGATTCCATAGATTGACTCAGGCGCCTGGCCACTCCTATTCTCTTGCTTGGAGAACCAAAGCACTTGGTGCAAGCCGGATACCACTCCACTCCCCCTTCGTTATTCTCTTGGTAAGGAGGAAGGCATTGCGAAAGCATATTGTGAGTTTGTGGTGGGGAGCAGTAGCTGCAAATCTGCGTATCATTTTCTGGGGAAATGGCATAAACGCACTCGTCAGCACAGCAAAATGGCAACAAGGAGGGTGGGACTGAAGGGCTAACCGCTACCACATCCAGTCTAACCGGAGTGGACCGACTCTTTTGTCGCTTGGAATTGAAGGTTGTTGGATGGAGAAACTGTAGGGTCTGCATTGTCTTGCCTTGTTTGGTTTCTGCTAGAGCGGTGGCAGGTGGGGAGGCCCACGCCATGCACGACTTTGAGCGAAAGGATGAGGCTGTAGAAAATCGTCTGTAGAACGAAAGGTCGTTTTGATGTGAAGGAATCTTGATGTATGACTTGTCGCACTTGACACCTTCTTCACCCGCGGGGCTGCAGGAATTGCAGCAGATTTGTGCATTGAGGTCAAGATGCCTCCTTCCTTGCTGAGGACCGAGATTCAATGGTTGTTCCTTGTTAACGGGCCGAATCTCGTCCCTTTCACAAGTAGGCAGAGTCTGATACTCTGGAGAACAGGCAGGATGAGCAGGATCACACAAGTGATGGTGATGATGATGGTGGTGATAATGGTACACACTCCAGTCTCCCGCTTTATCCTCTCCAATGAAAGAGGGCTTAGCACAAGTAGGGTCAGCATCTCCACTGCTCTTGCCTGACCGTTCTGTAGATAAATCATTATTAGGCTTATCGACTGCTTCCTCCGGATTCCCGCTCTTGTCTTCATCCTGCTTTGTGCTCATGTTCATGCTGATTTGCTCAGGTGAGCTGTCCTGCTGCACTAGTGGGGATGCCACTGACAAGTTTTGGCCTCTAAAATCCGTACCCATTGTCAGTTGGTTAGAAATAGATGTGGGACAAAGTGTGTTTTCACTTTTGAAAGGTTCATGTGACACTGGGACGATTGGCGTTGAGGGCCTATTCCTTTCTCTGGCCCCATCCCCGATGGTAAGTGAACCAAGAGACGCATCCACTAGCTCAAAACTCTTTTCTGCTCCTCCGGCTCGTCTCTCTTTTCTGGCCTTGACAACTGAAGATGGAGAGCCACTCATTATGCTTGCGAATAGCGGAGGAGATGGTGTCCGTGTGGCGGGGCAAGATGAGTTGCTTCTTGCAGCCTCTATCACAGACAAAACAAATTTCTGCACTTTTACTTTCTCAACTGGACGACGATGGATCTCCGGTTGGAGGGGATGTTGAGCAGTTGCCTCACGAATCATGACTCCTCTCTCCAAACTCTTTTCAAAATTGATTTGAGGGAATGAGATTGATTGAGCTTCCAACGTTGATGTTGACGATGGTGTAACGGCTGGCACGGAGCATCCTTCTCTGCGTGAACGGAAGACCAGGTCAAATACGACACAAGTTCTCCCTCAATCGACAATGGTTCAAGTGAGTAACTTGTCCAGCGAGTCTGCGAAACAAAGTGTCTGCACATCATGATGCCCCATGTTGCGTTGAGAGACTCGGTAAATGATTTTTCAACTACAACTGCTCGCACTTGGCAGTGTAGTAGATGTGTTCCAGACTACAAGGACATGCTCTTCACTATTCACTACCAGCCCCTTCCATACATATGCAATAGTCCAATTCTGCATAACACCAAGAAAATTCGATTTAAGGTGATTGAAAGGATGAGAAAGTAAAAAGGTATGAAGGGCATTTTGTCGTCTACGAAATTTACGTGAGACGGTTGCTTTTTGCTTTCAAATGGGATAACATGGACATGTAAAGAGCCACCTGCACTTTCTCCGATTTTGTATTTAGGAATTGATATAAAGGTAGCAGAGCAGGACATTTGATACACACGCACTAACATTATGTACATTGAAGGGGAAGTCATGAAATTATGCTGGATAGCAAAATATTTATGTATTTTCAAGACAAAAGCTTATTTTTTCTGTTTCTCCATTGTCCGATGAACAAAAGAGGAGAGGAGCAGCAGTCGCACGTAATGCCATTTTTTCTCCTCTTTTTTCCTTGACTTTTGTGAGGTGAGTTTTAGTGGAAGCCTTGAAAGCTCTGCTGGAGAGAAGGAAACAGAGTCTCACCTAAACTCCTCTATCTCTCTCTCGCTCCTTTTCTGAGGTAAAAGGAAAGAACTGACACCACCATCACCATCGTCGTCAACAGGCAATCAACAAAACAACATTTCTGGACAAAGGAAATGTAGGATTGAAACCCAACCCAATTGAGCGGAGCTACTAACGTAAGACATGCTGTCGTACGAGTCGTACGTTTTGCTGCCAATATCTAATGGACTCATAATACTACCTATAATACTCAGACCCAGGCAAATTACATCAATCGTAATCATTTGGCATTCCTTTCCTTCCGCAAAAACCATATACCCTTCCAAACACCTATTACATGTATGCATTAAATATACTTTTACACTTGTACCTATTTTATATAAAGAAAAAAAGGTTGCCATTTTCCATGCATATGTAACCGTAACAACTCATCCATCCCTTTTTCACAATTGTCAGACATTGCAAGCAGAGTATTTATGGTTTTGATATCAAATCTGTTGTGATGATTTAATTGATTTTCTAAACAAACTGAACGATAATTTAAGGAATATACAAATTTAATATTTAATTTTAGCATTATTAGTGAAGATTATTTATTTATGAGAGTGCCACTATTGGAAGAACAATATTGTTATTAAAACTGGAATGACATCTTATTTTATCTTAAACTTAAGGCTGGCAGCTCTCGAAATCTTAAATGACGGGAGCGTCGTCATGACTCAGGTCTCCGCAGTATGAAAAGTATGCACCGATGCTCTTGAAGAAGGAGGGATTCGTCACGCACCCATCGTCAATGGCGCTCACCGACGGTAGAAATCCACGAAGGAAGACAAAGAGACCTAAGATCATGAGAATTACAGAAAAGCCCTGCTTGAGTCCTTTGATCGTTTGCTCCAAGTTCCAAGGCCAGAACAGTTCCCGCCTCAGCAACTCGTACCCTTCCGCTACGCACCTAGGAACGGAACGAGCATCGTTAAGCCAATTCGAAAAATCATCACAGATTGAAATAAACAAGTAATTATGCAGAGTGGGAGCAGAGTTCCAACCTAACAAGAAGATTATCACTCGATCTCTTCTCCTTGAGAATCCGTCGTTCCTTATGGTTAGGGTTATTAGTGTTACTACGATTGAGACCAGCACTTGACTTCTTTGGGCCCAGCAAATGCTGAAGGATCTTCTCTGGCTCAGAATCACCTTCTTCGCACCTACCAAAACACATCAAAAATTAACATTTCATCAACATAAACATGTAACACCATGTCTCAAACTTTAATTAACTTGTTTACCGATCACTTTGACTGTTCTCCATCTCTTCCTCATCCCAGAGGCACTATAAACAAAAACAAGAACAAATATCAGTCTAATATGTAAACCACTCAACCAAACATTCATCCATTCTTAACAATAAGTCCATTCAGAACACAACTCAATTCTAAATCTGAACGTGGGGTGTGTCCACTTATTACTTACTCTCCTCCACACACTTCTCATAACTCCTTTAGTTGGTCAACGCAGCATACGTAAATTATACAATGTTAAAATATATTTTGAATTGCCAAATTAAGCATTTATTTGTGGTCAAGGTTCACCGTTTCCGACGTTTCGCCTTACCTTTTCGTCGTTGTTATTATTGTTGTTTTGTAGTGAGCCGAGAGCACGAGTTCCCGAGAAAGCAATATTATTCTCTTGAAGGAGCTTTCTGAAATTTAAAGGGGCAAAATAAATAAATAAGTGCATCCTCAAATATGATTTGAGTTTTAAAAACGTTGGAATGATTTTCTTACCTCGCTTTGTCATAATCCGTTTGCAAATGATCAGAGTCTGACTTGAGATTATCATACTTTGTTCGGATTATGTGAACATAGAGAATCATTACGTCCAGCATTTTGTGAAGCCGGTTTTGGACGTCCATCATTCCCATTCTCTATAAATATATAGGAATAAGTGTAGTTGAGTTGGGGTGAAAAAGGCTTGATGCCTTCACAAGCATTTCATCATTCTTGTGTTTTTACTTACCCTCGCATTTCGGCACATGGTTTTTGAGTAGAGTTCGAACTCCTCTGAAGTGCTATTCAGAGTTTTCACCACGTCCAACAAATCTTCAGGCACAGTGTTACTTGACTTGGACATTTCCTTTAGTTTCTGCAATAAAACAGCATGAAGTAAATCATGGAAATAAATACATAGGAACATCTAGGGATGCATATCTTACAGAAACAGAAGACTTGAGTGCTTGTGAGATTTCTTTGAGGTTCTCTTGAGACTCTTCGAAATCCTTGCGAAGGGCACCAAGTCGCTGCTCCAGATTCGTATGGTCCGTCTGAAACACTTCGGCCAAGTGATTGAACTTTCTCTGTATATAAAAACATACACAAATGTTTGCTGCATTATTAAACAATAATACCAATACAAAGGAGAGTTATCTAAAAGCTTATTCACCTCCAAGTCTTCAAGGTCTTCTTTGGTCGGTCTACATAACAAAATAATCAGAACACGAAAGTTTATGTGATTGAAAAGAGTAGAATGAATAAACGGAACTATAAACGAAAAATCTTACGACTGTTTCCTTTCCCGAATTACATCAAATGCCTGAAAGAGTTTCTCGGCGAGTTCTGGTAAAATGTCAAGATACACTTCTGCCTCTTCATCCAAGGCAAAGGCGCTTATTGGCATTTGAGGAGCTCCCTCAAGACCTGCAGCACCACCGTCATCCTCATTACCTTCTTCTTGAGCGTAATGTTTGAGGAAGACTTGGTTATCACTGAGGTCCTTGTCGTGACGTAACTGCCGCCATTCCTGCATACAAACTCAGTTTTAATAAACCATTCACAACAACTACACTTCAATTCAAATTACAAAAACAACTGACATTTATTGAGGTCCCCGCTCAAAGTCTGTACGACCGAGTACCATACTTACCATATTGCTCAAAATATTTGCATCTGGTTCCGTCCAACGGCCAACCACGTCATAAGTCCGTCTGTTAGAAATAAATGTTTAGTACAAGTTTTATTTAAATTATATTGACACGCCTCTGTTATCAATCATAATCTGTGTTTTCATACTGAATCATGGCTCGCATTTCACAGTCTGGAATAACTCCCTTCTTTAGGTCGGACGGCTCTGACTGGGACGGTGAGCCCATGAAGTTAGACTGAAACATGAAAAACATTAATTCTTTATACATAACTCATAATAACCTAATGCTCAAAAGTTGGGAAGGAGTGGATTAAAATAGAGATTCACCCTGTGGCAGCCAACTGAGGAGATATCAGTGTTGGAGTGAAACGGATGCTGATGATGAGCATGATCCACTTCCTCGTTCACTGGTGTCCTGTCTCCATCCACCGGCGTGATTGTCTCCTGCCCAATTACAACACACACATTTCTTACTTAATGCAAATGTCGTTACTATTTCGCTCAACTCACTACTCGAACATAGTCTCATTATAAAATAAAGGAGCGAACAGGCAGAACTGAACACAGCCATAACAGCCCAAACACATTAGTTAAAATATAAAATAACGGAGGAAACTAAAAGTGATGGTGAGTTTGTGGAAGCAAATGAGGTTTTGGAGAACCGCCTTAAAATCAAAAGTAATCAGCAAATTATAATTGGAGGACTCAAATCCAAACTGTGGAGAGGTGGGGGTAGTAAAATAAAAACTGGAATCACAGGGAAGGAAGTGGGCAGACAGGCAAGGAATATACAATATGTACATATATGTGGGTGAGTAGGTATTAGCTCCTTTGTTGGTGAGACCTGGGAGGAGGATCCTTGGGATGGGGTCCAGTACGGCGAGGATGGAGAGGACAACGGAGAGCCGAACGTGGTGTTTCCCTCGCTAATGACTGAGGCTGTGTCGGAGTCCGGAGGGGACTGACCCTGTAGAGGGACAGCCCGAAGTGAGCCAGAAGCAGGTGCTGCCCTGCTCCCGGCACTACAAGTGCGGAGCGTGCCGCTGCTGATGGAGGAGGCACAGGACCTGTAGTTGCCGCCGCTACTCCGATCCTCTTTGCTACTCACCGTCACTTTGAGTGGCCTCTCCAGGCTGAGATACAGGCTCTCTGCCTGTGAGCTGCTCGCACTTACGTAGTTTTCGTTGTCCGACGCTTGAGCCTCTTCGAAATGAGCGTGGTTGTTGAGCCTGGGCGCCCCATCCGAGTGGTGGTTGCTCGTGCCTGGCTCCTCATCTGTCGTCAGCTTTGGCATTCTCATCAACTTCGGACGGTTGATACTGTTGCCCTTTTCGAAGCTCATTGTTCTGCGTGCCGCCCCTGGACTAGTCTCAGTCTCCTGTTCGGATACCTCCAGCACCATGGACAAGTCATCCCTCACGCGCACACTACACCAATCAAACAATCAAACAACCAAGAGTCAATCAAATTCAACCAAGATTGCAACGAGAATTGTTAACTTACAACTTTTACTGGATCCATTTCTTGTGAAGAACTTGTCCAATTTTAACAAACAAGAGCTACAATGAAAACTAATTAGCTGAAGTGTGCCTAGATACTTTTGCAAATATTTTTGTGGTAGCCTTAAAAATGAAAGTGATGGATACTTATTAATATTTTAGGAAAACATTCTCTGTCCGATTGCTCCACAAGTATTATAGCAAATGATTATTTAGTGCTTGTTTGTTATTCATGTGAGCATTCTTCTGTTGGTGGTATGGGGCTGAGATGAATGAATGAATGAGTTGTTGTGAGCGAGAGATTGAGTGGATGGACATGCAACATCCATCTCTCTCTCTCTATCATAATAATAATGGCACACGAGAAGAATGGAGTTGTGCATGCACTAAGCAGTATGTTTGTTAATACTCATAACCCAGCCATACATAATATGCAAGGGTGGATTTTGTGGTGATTTTATTTATATTATGCCTGCTCTTCTCCTCCTCACTTTACTATTGTAAGACGATGCAACGGCGAGTCTGTTAGTGTAAGCAAGTAACGTAACTAAAGCAAGGCAACCCGTTGCATTGCATCTCGTCACGTGCGGTTGGGTCGTAAATATTTTGTGCTTGTATGTGGAAACATGAGACTGCTAGAAGGAACAAGGAGAATTGCATTATTTATTTGTGTTGTTGGATGCAGAGGACTGGAGAAGAGCTCTCCTTCTGGACCACCGAGTCCAGTTGAGCCAGCCTCTCCACAACAGCGGCTGCGACTCCCCAGCTAACTCTTTAGTGACACGCAAAAAAACTAACTGAGACTCATTCATGTTGGACCATCATCATTCTAGTCTATATTATCATGTCGACAGGCATGTATGCCCTTGCTACAAGTAAAGTGGAGTTTGCCAATGCACAGTTAGGCAGTCAGGTTTTAAATGCACCAAGAGTGCACAATGCATAAGTCAGCTAAAGGTTGGTTTTTTGGCTGCTTGTTGGATTCGAAATTAATAGAGAAACACGGCGGAGATGAAAGGATTGGAACGGGTTGTTCTGTACCTTTAAAAAACGCATCTCTCCAATCATGATTCCCTACAGTAAAAACCGTATTATTATGCTAATGCCATTTGTGTGTGTGTGTGAGCATCTCCTCATACCTTCATGTCTCTGATGGGTATAATGTGGATTGTAGAATGTTTATTGGTACTACTACGTATGATGATGACTTCAATCACAATGCAATGCACAGTAGAAAGTAAGTAGCGTATGTTCCTCCTCCTAATCGACCTAATCCTAATAGCAATTAGTAAGGAGAGAGAGAGGATTGATGCTGGTTGTGCATTGTGCATGAGAGCAGTGGCAATCATATCATGATGATGCGATGTTATCTATCTTGCTAATACTTGGACCGGACAGGAGTTTGCCTCAGCCACAAGTTCGCACCAGCCAGAAAGAGGTAGATGCACGTATTTACTCCTACATCTTTCGTCTTTTACATTAATATGAGGGCATACCTTGCTTCTTTCATTTCTCTTTCAGCACCTATCACCTATGCTTACAGTATTACTAAGCAAGAACAATGAGCATAGCAGCAGTGTTCAAAACAAAACAACAAGGATGGAGTATGTGCCTTCCTTACTCAATGGAATGTTGGATGGAGCAGAGCCTGATAGCGGCTTGCAAAAATGAGGCGAGCTTCTGGATTTGTACTTGAGCAAGCACAGCAAACAATGCTCTTCCTATTCGTCATCAATTAGACCGACAGGCTCAAAATATGCAATAATATGCAGAAGAGCAAGCACTCTGCACGAGCAGTAAAACAGCATTTATGATGAAAGTAGGTGGTTAGAGTATCTCGTTTATAACCCTAATCTCCCTCACCTCATCCATTAATTGTATGAAATACATCCTTACATGGTATCATGGCACATTACATACGTATTCCTGCTCCAGTCTACTCGCACAAACTTTGTTGCGCAAATACCGATAACGTTCAAGCTTATTATCATTATTATGTTATGTACAATATAGCTTTACACATGTGTATGGGAATTGGGGTTAATAAAACGCAATGGATTTCTTTAAATTCTCACCTGCCGTCGTCACTGAGCTTGTCAAAACTGGGATTGTCCATGGAGTCATTGGACATAAAGTCGGCAAATCTGTTTCC
>JAHZNG010001752.1:0-14733 GCA_027744375.1 Orchesellides sinensis | reverse complement strand
TACTTTGAGATGGAATATTTTCCTCAATCATCGCATAATGCGTTTGAGGTGTTGCAGATGGTGGTGACTGAAATGGAAGTGGAGTTTCTGGTCGTGGTTGCAATGCCGGTCGTTGTAAGGGGTTTTTATAATTAACGTAGCGGCGATTGTAAACTAACTTATTTGTATTATCCGCAGCCATATTTTTGCTTAATCTTTTCTATATCACTATTATTTCTCTAAAAACTGCTCTTGTCACTTTCTATTTAACGTTGCAAAATTTTGTCGATTAAAATCCAAAGCTTTCTCTTCAATCCACTGTGACTCATGTGCCTTCTGATTTTATACTGAATTCAAGAAAGGGACGACTGATGATTTGGTTTTGGGGTGCGTTAAAATGATGACACCATTCACTATTCTTAGTAAACCAGAAATAGAAAATGCTCCGAAGAATAGTCATAATCTGTACTAACCTACCCTTTTCCGCTACAAGAGTCATGCATTGTATTGCATAGTACACAGTTTACATGTAGCTCTACAATATTTTAACCGGGTATCACAACCAAATCCAGAACTAATATCGTCGATGATGGTCCGCTGATTTGAATCGAAATCGCAGTTTATTTTCCCTCAGAGAGATCTAAAAATAAGGAAATAAACAAGTGTTATATGTATTTCCCTTGCATGTACATATTTTACTATAAATCCAAGGATTGTCTGCATTGCATGTGATACCGTTGACTCAGCTTGATGTAATAATGATATCGTGAATGAAAAATAGCTGTAGTTAATGGTTTTTAAGGCAGTGACATTCAAACGCACGGTCTCGCAGGCTTAACTGCATTTTAGAGAATTTTACTTAGAATTTCGTTGGGCAAATCATCTATCACAGTTTTTTTCCGTGTTTTAGTCTTTGTCTTAACTGCATTTTATGAGTTTTTCATATTCACCAATTCGTTGCATATCATCTCCACACACGTATAAAAGTAGGTTGGGTTGATATGCTGTGGATTTGAATGAAATGAGATTCCTTTCCAGTGGGACAATAGGAAAGGGTCTGTTTTTACTACTTTGCCCAGTCCACTTTCATTTCTGTATGCCAACTTACAACCCAGTCCTTTTTTATGGTCGCTGGTATACACATCTCATCCACTCTTTCGCTTTCATTTCCTGACTCATTTACCAAACAGCCCTGGTTTGGTTCCAGCTTGTTATCCCATCCGGTGTATATATTCCAGCCTACTTGATACACGCACTTATTCCAACTACGCTATACATACATATGTATCTGTACGCAATGATATCATTTTTCTTGCTGATATTAAAAACAAGGTCTCTAGAACACAAACTCTGTTTCATCGCACGAATATCTCGTAAAGAATTTTTAAGTATTCTCCCCATTCTTGCTGCGCTCATTTTACTTAGTTGATGATTTGGAATGATGAAATTATTTATTCAACTCGACAAGATCTAGGTTATAAACTAGCTGGATAAAATTAATGACAGATAGAAAATGGCATAAGGGGATGACGATGACGAGTGAGTAAGTCTCTCCTTTGACTAAAGTGCTAGTTATATAAGGTTTTGTTTATCACCACACATGTTGTGTTTGATTTCATGTGCATGAGCCCTGCATCCTCACCAATAAAATACATAAGAATGACAAATGACAAATGCATGTAAAAAGTTTTTCAGAGACACAGAGACACAGAGACAGGCCTACTACACAATTATGCACCCTATTCGTTCATCTGGATTAACTTTCGTGATTCATTAAACCTTTAGGTCTACAGTAATAATTCAGGTTTATGGCTCTTGTGCGTGCTGCAATGTATATTAAATGTTCAAGCACTATTTCGATTGAAATTACAAAATTTCTTTTGAAACTGTTTATAAAACCCTGGGGCGATATGAACTCAATAGTTAGTTGGGCTGTCTCTACCGTTGATAGAAATCAAATGGACACAAAAGGGGTAGTAGGTGCTAATTGTCAATTATTTTCCAATGCTTTCATACAACATAATCCTGTTTTTACTGTATATTCATTGAACAAGGAAAGCCTTTCCTGATGCACGCATCCAGCGCAACGTAAAAAATAGCCTGTTGGACGAAAGGTTGCGGCAACAATTTTAAGTTAAAAGCCTACACATGTTGCGAGTTCTGGAGCGAAACCCATAACGGATTGAAAGGTGCTGACTGTTAATATTCCCATACAACACGGTTCATTATAGTGATATTCATTTCATACATAGAGTATAAACTGCAATCTTTATGGAATGTGAAATGCAGGAGCATAAGCAAATGCCAAGTGCACATTGGGCCACTAAATGAAATAACAACATGTAGGGTTCGTCAGTATACTTCATAAGTATAATACAATCCAAACTGCAACTGCCTACGGCATACAGAAAGGTAAATTGTTATGCTAATAAATCATAAATGTTTTCGTTCCGTCCTTTTCCTTCCTTCCTCAGTCATCTCATCATCACGTTCACAAAAAGACTAACATTGTATTAGGCGTATCCGAACTAGGTATATCAATAAAAATGCAGTCAGAACAAAATCAAGTGAAAAGCATGTACATATGTAGGTATATATATTTTTGAAGGAAAATTGGAGTAAATAGGCTCACGCACAGCAACAACTATCCTTATATTAAAATAGTGTAACAAGTCTTGTAAATGAATATCATACATATGTATGATGCAATGTTCAGACAGCGCACATGTACATGTATACATATTCAAGGCTTATATAATATAAGTTCTTTCAGTAAATATACATATCTAACAAGCTCACAACACATGCATTTCACATGAGTGTGCACATCAAAATAAACACTAGAAATCGCAGTCGAAAAGTCAAACCTGTAAAACTTTAGTTTGACTGTTATCTTCAAGCATTCCGTGAACTTTATGTGATTTATAATTAGAAGCTGAAAAAGCCTGCACTGTTTCACTCAAACTGTGCTTTGATTTAGATGATACATACTCCATGCAGTAATCCGTAGTTTTGAGATTTATTTCATAAAAAATATTAAAGGCACAACATTTGTCGTCCCAAAAGGGTACGGAGACAGGGCCGAGATTTATTGCCAGAAGTAAACATATTTCACACATTTATTAAAACCTGGAGGAAAAGGCATACGTTTGTCGTGCATACTGTCCAGGCCACCCATTTTATGTAGGTATGCGAGTTACTGCAAAACCATGACTTTCCTTATTAATAGAAATACACAGTTGGAAAACTGTAAGTTCCACTCTCCCAATATTATTCATTAAAAATATATAGAATGAGTAGATCTGAATACACACATTCTGGTTAACACAAGGTTTATCCCTTTTACATCCATACATCACTGTCACTTTATCGCGTAAGTACTATTTTAAAATACACACGTTAATGTCGTCCCCCAATTAATGAATTAATTCTAACCTGCAAAATACACTTTGTCAAAAATCTGCCAAACTTATCATGTTCCATTTTCTCGAAAACAAAAAAATTAAACCCACTTGAAAATTGTCGTGTTTTTGGCTAATTTTCATGTTTCCGGAAACTCGGAGATTTGATTTATTATGCTCTCTCTACCTTTCCTTCTACAAAATTAACTTGAAAAAGATTCTTTGTAAATCAAAACTGTTTGAAACAAAACTTTAAACTGGAAGATTAGCTCTTCTGTGGCAGACTGAAGAAAGTTTCTTTATTCTCGTACATACACACACCCCATAAACTCCGGAAATGGTTGAATACTTCCAGGCTCAAACTATGAATGTAATGTTTAGACATATTAACACATACATTTTCGGCTAAATCTTTCAGTAACAGCAGCCACAAAAAAAACTTGGTAGTAAAATAACGTACGTACAACATACGAAACAAACTGTTAGCTTCAGACAAAGATCAAGATCAAAGGTTTGAGTGACTGAGATGTGTTTGTGCTTTGTGAGCTTCATGTTTTTGCTCATTTACCTTATTACTAATAATCACAATAACATGTACAACATACGAAACAAACTGTTAGCTTCAGACAAAGATCAAGATCAAAGGTTTGAGTGACTGAGATGTGTTTGTGCTTTGTGAGCTTCATGTTTTTGCTCATTTACCTTATTCCTAGTAATCACAATAACAATGATTACTGTTACCGTACAAGCGTATAATAAAACGACAGATATATTTGAAGAAGAATGCGTTCATCTAGCATTAAAGTAGACACAATATCCATACAATTTTAACATTCCTCGCTAGTTGAAAAATCAGCTCATTTTTTAAATAGATCAGTTGACTTAATAAATGTAATTTTCCTTTCCATTAGTAATACACACTGTAAAGTATAAATGTATTTCTTACGGAAGTACATACCATTGCATCTCTTCGCCATAGTTCTGATTTGGATCTTAAAAAAGCAACATTAAAAGTTAAGTTGCTACATTACACATATGTTATGCATTTCTTCATCCTCCTTCTACCCATGTTTTGTGTTGTGTGTAATTTAATGACAAATGTACACAGTACAAGCTGCCTCGTCCTTAAAACTAGAATGCTTGACATTTGCTAAATTAAATGAAGAAAGGAGTTACTAGCATGACGACACACGACCCGCCTTCAAGACCATGTTAAAAAGTACAAGTAGTAAACGAAATGCAGGCGAATGTTGTTATCACACATGTTCCATCATTTGTTTCTTGTCACTTGTATTACAATTTCTCATTATATCATCTCAACTTTTCTGTATCTGACAAGTCGCAGTAATGAGTTCTAGGATTACATGCATAAGAACACCTTGGATTTAGATATGAATGCAGTTCGTCGTGCATGGTCGCTTGAATGAATCGTATTAATTATTGCTTACTTTTAATCAAATTTCACTAGTGTGTATCGTCTATGTAAATGAAGTGTAGAAGGCAAGTTTTTGTTTCACATTTATATTTTTAGATAACCAGGTAATCACCGGGTGTACTGCGAGAATGCAAGGCAAAATTTTTGCTACATACTTTTGTCAAAGTCTTCTTGCAATATCTGATCTGATCTTCTTACTACCGAAATATTTTGTCGACTTTCCAAATCAGATATTAATGTTGAGACCTCAACCTAGAAACCCTGCAATAATGATGCTTCGGATTACCAGACATACACAGTAATAATTGACAAAGTAAACTTTTAAATTTTATACTATTTATGCTGACAACGCTAGCAGAAATGGTAATTATTGCCAAAAAAATTCAACGCTATTTGGTGTAAGAAGTCTTTTACCAAAAGCTTTTAACTGGCATCAGACAACGCTCATTAAATAAATGCATATAAATCCATATTGACGCTTGATATACTATTCTAGTATCCTGCCTTTTCTTTTATAAATCATTTTATCATTTGTATCATCCATAAGTTTTCTTCGTCATACATAAATGTTCCATGCATTTTGTACAATAATCTGTCCAGTCTTGCAATAGTTCAACAGATACTAACATGCGTATCAAAACATCTTGATGCAATCCTGTTGCCCGATAACTTAATCAAAACCCACCATTACATTATTTAATCGCTAATTGGTCGTGAAACTACAAAGGAAAGGCATTACTTAAACATGAAATTAATGTTTCATGTTTTAATCAAAATCGCTGCTTATCATTAATTGCTTGTAATGGTCAAGCGTTACTTTTACACGTATGATGTATGTATTATTCAGGCCTTTACTTGTGCTTTTTACAAGTAAAAGCTTTTGTACTGTAAATGTAATTACAATAACATGTCGCAAGATCTAAGTTAATACGGCAATATCAAAGACCAGAAAATGGTGCGTATGATGCAACTTTCCTCTTGAGATCGTAGTGCTGGTGTTTTTCATTGTACACAAGAAAAGATAAGCCCACACATTGGGTATATATAGAGCAATAATATTAAAATGACTTCACTTCACTATACAATATACAACTTTCTCTGTTTAGATTTCCTTACGTACTTTCAGCACAAATAGCAAAATACCAAGTTGCCATTATTTTAATAGGTAGTTTGTTTTAAAAACTAAATTGATCAAACATGAAGAGCGCTTTGGTTATCCTAGCCGTAGCTGTTGCATTGGCTTCAGGTAAGCTGTTAAGAAACTTTTACGTGCACACCTACCGATTCACATTTCAGAGTAAGAAACTTGCAACTTAAAGTACCTTACCTTTTTTCTATAACTTTCCTAGCTAACCAATCACCAATTGACTGGTACGAGTGCACCGGAAAAGCTAACGGAAATTATGCGCATCCAGTTGATTGCACAAGATTTGTCAGTTGCTCCAATGGAGTCTCTGCAGAAATGGATTGTGGCATTTGCCATTTTGACCCATTTACTTGTCCTCAAGGACGACTAATTTTTGACAGGAAGTCAAATCAGTGCCTGTATGCCAACCAAGCTGAGTGCAGAACATTATGTGACGTTGCTGCTGGTGAATCCAGAGGAGGAAAGCCACTTGGTTTCTAAACACCTTTATGTTTAAGAACCAAACTTATAACCTTGTATTAATGGTTACATTTCATTGTGCGATTGGTTGAAAGTATGCAGTTAAATTTTGAAACGTTTCCAAACATTTAAGTTTTGCCAAATTTATTAAAAATGAAAACATTTGTATAGCCGAACACATTGACAGATAATAAATCAATTTACACTGATTAACAGGCTCTAAAAATTCGCGTTTCACATCTTACTCCTTTCTTATATTTCACTTTCTCCAGTTATTAACACCATGATGCTATTGGCCCCCACTGGATTATGATTGCCACCTTTTATATATTAACTTTTTATATGCATATATTAAAAAGAACATAACTTTCATCTGTTTTGGTCTAACTAAACACAATCAACAACTTTAACTTCTGACCGCTGACCTGCCAACTTCATTCTGAAATCACAAATCTGAAGCGAACCGATACATAGGTATCTCTCATTTACCCTGTCAACTTCTTTTCAACAACGGAAAAGTTTGTACATATGTGAATGTGTTAGAATTTAAAATACTGAAAACTTTGAGTTCAAGAAACAGCAACTAAATAGCTCTATTTGCAGTGGAATGTACACGAGCAGTCATAAATTTATTAGCTGTATTTGTATATTTTTAAGAAATACATGCATGTAATGGCTTTTTTGGGTTGAGATCCATGTGTGTTCTTGTTCTTACGCTTCCTTTTAAAAACGTGCAAGTCACAAGCATGATTTAAAGCTAAGTAGCTTCTTATATGGTAGATGAATTTTACAAAGTCTGGAAGTTTGTAAGCATGGATATTTTCTCAGTGAGCATCATAGACATAATGTGCATACAAGCTACAATGTGTAATGTTTACAAAGAGGTTGATGTCTTTCTTAAAGAGTTTTGGAGGTCGTATATCTTCCAAGCAATAAAGTTTATACATTCAACACTTACACACATTAGCTTAGACACGCGTTTGAACGGCTTAAAATGGACTTGAAGAAAACAAATCTTGTATGAACTTTCAGTCATAGATCTGTGTGATCTTTGACTTTGACTGGCTTGAAATTTCTGGCAGTCTTGGCATGGCAGTACTCCTTTAAATTTCGGGGTGCACATCCACATATGGAAGAGAGGATCTTTACTAATCAGCATACAAGATCTTAACTTTTGCTGGTGTTACAGAAGTCATGCATTTGGGGAACACCCTACTGAATGCATTACGACAATAAACTTAACTTCGGAAGACGATGTTTAGGTTCTCCGCACTCTGCAGGCTTTTGAAAACAAAAGATGAGTTTGACTGAGAGTTTAACAAACTACATGTTTGCGTTAGAACTCAAAGCTTGCTATTACTAAAGTANACAATAAACTTAACTTCGGAAGACGATGTTTAGGTTCTCCGCACTCTGCAGGCTTTTGAAAACAAAAGATGAGTTTGACTGAGAGTTTAACAAACTACATGTTTGCGTTAGAACTCAAAGCTTGCTATTACTAAAGTATGCATACCATGCTCAATTACATATCTACATATGTCTATCACAGAGATATAACGTCGATGTGCCAAAGTTTTACCAACCTGATTTGTCACTTAAAAATAGTCATAATACTGCAAAATTTGTTTGACAAATTGGAATACTTAACAGTTCAAAATGTAAAGGACGAGGACGAACCTTCCAATAAATATTGAGCATTCATTCAGTCAGACAAAGGCGAGTCTTCCTGTCATAAAATCGACCGATCAAATTGGTTCAATAGGATAGGATAAGCTTATATAATGATAGGAGCTTCGTAATAACAACATTAGCTCATTGAGGCAGCTTCAATTTTTGTAATTCAAAACTAAGAGGGGGATTGCGGTGGGTTAATAATTACGGTCACGGTTACGGCATTTTCAAATAGGATTTATGGTGTATGTGAATACCCTTAACCTCTTCAACCATTGCTTTGTAGAACTGTTTGAGTCAAGTTAAATGGCTTGCATTATGTACCTATCAGTCAATTTTATGAATGCTGGACACTTGGACAGCGTTGAGATTTTGAAGATATGGGTGGCACTTACCAGTGTAACATTGACAAGAACCAAGTATTAGAGTTGAACCTCAAGAAACGAGAGATTAATATTGTATATTGTTATGGTATGCGAAGGAAAAAGATCATGCAAACATGTGGGTCTCATTTGCTTGCACTATTTGTGTTACAGATGTAAATTTCATGTTCACAAGTCAATGAGGCGATGTAAACGGGAGAAATTTGAGAGGTTTTTATGGCAATTTAGTAACACCAACTTTTTACAGATGAAATGGGATCAGAATTGAAAATGCTGTCGTTCTCATCTAGAGTTCATCTGTAGACAATACCGAGGGTTACAAAGTAAAAACGCGTAGTATTACTATATGATACAAAAAATCAATGAGTCGCTAGATTATGAAGTGAAAAATGAAATGAAATAAAAGATGAGTTAATTTTGCTAGAATTGAAGTTTTTCTTCTCCATTTATTTATCAATAGACATAAAGCTTCGAAATAATAAACGAAAAGCATATCGTAGTTCCTGAAAAATCTTGAGTAGTCTCTAGAATTAACTCGAAAGGATTACATTAAGAAAATGTACAGAATAAATTATTGCATTAGATGTAATGGCGGTGAATGGCCACTTACACATACATACTACATACATCGTTTAAGACACTTCCGGTTTATAAAAAACCAAATGGAATTTACCTAATAGGTACCTCATTCGCACCTACTCAATCCAACAAAGTAAAGTAGTATAAGAAATCACAAAAATGATTATTTTCAGAAATATTTTACACTATCTCCTTCAATTAATTTGGACTACATTACATAATTTTCACGCTCAGTTACAAAAGATAACATAAGAAATTCCGAACAAGATAAGCAGGAAAAGAGATCATAAAACACAACTGGCTTTAATAATGATTTTAATCAAGCCACATGATCTGAACTTTCCATTTGATCATTATTATTACTACTAGCACTCTCCACAACCTCTATTTTTTCGCTTTGGCATGAACTTACCTCTTCTCCTACACTTTTTGACCTTTCTTCATTTTTTTGAGCTGATTTACTCAGGGTCGTTACCACCGCTGCTGCATTAGATTGCTCATCTACGTTTCCCGACCCCTCATCAATTAATGACGCTTGATTCTTTTGACTTAAAACTTTCTCCCTTATTTTTTCTTCGTCTTTTTCTTCAGTCTGTTGTAAATCCACTTTGCTTGGTGAGGGTGAAACAAACTCTGGAACTTCTTCAATACTTGCATCTTCTTTCGAGTCTTTCCCAGTTACGTTGACAAGTTGAGAAGCTGGAACAGCTTGAGTCACTTTCGAGAGTGCTTCTTCTTCTACTTCACTTCGTAACATTGTTACACTTGATTCACTTCCTGTTGAAGCTCCACCAACGCTGACAACCTATGCGTGTGTGAGAGGTAGCACGTTCCATTGGAGTATTCATGGAAAAAGAGAAATAATAAGAAAAACACGCGTAAGTCAATGTGGAAAAATTTATTTCAGGGTATGTAATAGCAGAAAGCTGTTTAAACTCATAACTCATTAGGACAAATGCAAAAAGAAAAGTTTGTGCGTTACAAGCATAAATAACAAATGTACCTTCATACACACATAGCCTAGTTAAGCAAGTCTGAACATAACCTTTTTACTAGTATTAAGTTAAGTCTTTGCGTGCCATTTACCTTATGGTAGTAGTAAGCACAAGATCTTAATATGAATTCTCGATAGAAAAGGACAAGACGTTCATATGCCTGCATTCTCATTTACCCAAACATTATCATTAGTAGTGCTAAATGAGCCATGCACAGCTGAAGTTCCAGATTCAAATATACATGCCTACTCAATTTCAGATACATATTCAGATTTCAGATAGCTTTTCTATATATTCTAATTTCTCCGCAGATGCTTCGACTGCAACTGCACTGGATGTTATACGAAAGTTCAGATTTAGTAATTGCATACAGTTTACGCATTTTTCATCGTATATCAGTTAAACATATAGGTACCAAATAAGCAGAAAACCTCCAGGAGGAAAGTTCCCTTTGAGTTTAGCTTTACAACAAATGAGGATATAATAGACAACAGACTTATAGCTTGCGAAGATTTATAGGGAGTCCACGAACATGAACATAGAGTAAGGAGATGCGAATATATGCCCATACAGCCATTTTACTGATAAGCCTTCGTTTCAGCGAATTTACAAGTAAAGCAAACATGCATCCCATAAGCGATTGGAGTAAGGTATTACGACGACACACACCATAGGGATAAGGATTAGTATACACTTTATGTGTAACTTCAAAATTTTGACTTGTTACAATAATGCAATACTAGTGTATCACGTATCACTTGCTGAGTATTTTATATATAAACATGGTTGTAGAAAAAAGCAAAGGCAAAGTAGACGAGAGAGAAAAGTCATCATCAAGGGTATATGCAAAACAAAAGAAATATATCGAAGGAAAAGCCTTATTTATATTATGCATATATGTATTTATGTTAGATTGGGTTATGCTAGTATACCTTCCACAAACTCTCATCAAATCACTAAAATAATCAAGCATAGCCTGATTGAGAATATTGCAATATAGGTATGTACATTTTTAGGGTTGTATATACAGAACGGTGTGTAAAGCAAAATGTTAGTAAACTGCATATGTATTTTACTCACTAACATTTCTTGTTAACTTAAAAAAAACGCTTCTAAACTTACTTCAGGTTTGAGAGGTGACGGAAGCGAGGTTTCGTCCAAAACCGGATCCTCCTCGTCAATATTTGTGGGGACTTTACGCGGCTTAAACGTTAATGGCGTGCGCTTGAGAATCTTATCCACTTGCTCGGTTACCCGGTCCTTTAAACGAATAAAATTTTGGTTTATATATTAGACATTAACAAAGCAAATAAGGAAAGCAGTGGAGGAAATAAGATGTATATTATTAGTTACACCTTATTTCCTCAGACTGCCTACATTCAACAAGGATTTTGGTTACCCCTTTTCTTTTCCAGCGAGTTGAAGACAGAAGATGGGATTATGTATAAACGAAAGAAAGGCAAGTCAAACTCTGAGTAGCACCGTCAGAGAAAAAGAGAGAATTAAACCCCTATCCAACTCCACTTAAGCTTTATGAGACAGAGTTACTTATGCATGCAAATGGCATTCAAAATAAGGATAAGACAATCTTTTCAAGTGACATAATATACAAGTTTATAAAACTCAGATTTTCAGCCTTTTCCTTCCTTCTGGACTTTTATTACTGAATTACTTCATCAAAAGCCTTCCTCCTCTCACTTTGAGCTAATTATACCTTCTTCTTAAACCCATCTTCCAATCTCCAATTTACATTCACCTTGAGTACACTTTATGCATTTAGATTATATGCCAGTAAAAACTTAAGAGCTCATCCAAGGGGAAGAAAACTAAACTGCATGCGCACATGACATAATTGCATCTTACTTAATAATGTCATCTTATATATTTTAAAGAAAAGTTTCTGTATTATATTATACAACACCCTGGATTTGAGTTGTAAGCGAATTTACGAATTAAAAAGATGCTTTGCATTCAGTATTCAGTTTATTCCCTTTTAATTGCAACTGCTAATAAATGCATAAAACTGCCGAGCTGGGTGGGATACGCACGGTTAATGAATGAAAATGTAGAAATAAATATACACTGTATCATTTCCACTGCATTTCTCCCCATAAGTTTTAACAAAGACACAAACGCTTTATATAAAGACACAGTAAAGTCTATATAGCATACCTGTTTATCCTTCATATTTTTCTTAAACTTTTCCACATTCTTGAGAAACTCCTGTTGTCGAAGCTCCAGTTCAGATACAACGTTCGACATTTCTTCCATGGCATGAATCGACTCTAGGAAATAGTTCTCCCAGCTTTCCATTGGAACCGCTCTTCCACTGAGATAATCTTGAAATTCCTCTTCAGGCATACCCAATGACTCACCCTTCATGTTTTGGATAAATGATACTGCACAACACTATAAATTTTCCAAACGGAGAAACAAACAAAAAATCGGCGAGCATGAGAAAATAAGCAAAAAGTTGATTTACGACTAAACATTAGAATACCAAACAATTGTCAACCTTCTGCAAAAACGTGTAATTTACATATCTCACTGTAAATAAGCCTTGAACCTGTGTTCATCAAACTGTATGACCCTAGAATAACATATTGCAACACAACGTGTGGTAAATTGTAAAACTGTCTAGAATGTTGCATATATGTATTACTGTTATGTACAACTTTTTGCCCCAACCCTTTCAAACAAAATGATTTGAATCTAATTCAGACTCCTCAAAAAGAAAGATTGTGTTCTTTTTTCCTGAATTTCACAGACAGCTTCCAAGATTTATGCTTACTACGCCTGAATCTCTACTTAGAATTTCACAGAAGAAAGTTTTCATGAAATTTGTATTTCTCTACCTCAGAAATGATATTCACAACCAATTTTATAATTGAAGCATAAACTGTCAATATTTCGCATAACATACATACGTTTGCTAATACACAAAGGTACTAGTCATAATGGTAGGTGTAACATTAATTGTAGAATTTAACGAAACCAAACCTTCTAAAAATAAAAGTAGTACATAATGTGGACCTGTCTTTTTAAGATACAGATAAGTGTTCCACTGTAATACAGTTTGTATTTTCTTACCAAGTTTGTAAAGAAGTATCCAGCTTCCCCTCTCATCAACCGGGTAGCGTTACAAAATCTGGTAATGTAATTGATATTGCTCTGGAGCCTGGTAGGATTAGCTTTGATTACAATGTAAATAAGTGTAGGAAGAAAGTCGTCCGCTGCTGTAGGGCCGTGCTTTGATTTTCCTAAGGCTTCAATGATATGATGGCTACACTGAGTAATACATGCGAGCTTCTCTTGCGGTGGCTTAACCGAGTCCATCCCGATTATGACTGTTAATTATAATTAAAATTATGGCATAACCAATAATCGTTTATCTAGCTTAAACGCAAAGAAACTCAACGTAAGTAAAAGCAGTACATAAAACTAAAGAAGACTACTACCATTTGGAATGGAAAGAAAAAGAGCCACTGCTACGTATTACGTCGGCCGTAGGTAATAGAATTATAAAGTTGTGGATTTAGCCTTGTGTTCCATTTTAATTATTGCTTACTTGATAAGAACTTTCAAGTCAAGGATGATAAAATTTATACATCCGACTCATTGTTTATTAAAACTCTAAAGTTTACATAAGTTAAAGCAGTCATTTGAGGTACCCAAACCTAATTCCACTGTCTTAGTGTACTTTTCCTTACTCAAATTACTATAAAGAGCAGTAGGCGATGAAAGATATAAATACTTATTAATGTAAGCATGCAAAAATGTGCCTCATCGGCATTCTAAAAGCAAAATTACAACTGTCATTGAGATACTTGGTACGGCAGTAAAAAAATCTTAAAAAGTAAGTAGATATTATGTAGGTATAATAATGCAAATCAGGCTATTCTAGTAAAAGAATATAAAAAACACGCACCATTTATTGATGCATAGACTAAGTCTCGAACACTTCTGTCTCTCTCATTCAAGGCAACTTCCAAATGCTTACAAGTAATCCAATTCAGCTGCCGAATCCTGGAATGTGAACACAAAAAAATATCATATATGAGTCATTTTCGCAAAGCGCAATAATGAATACTGATGAAAAGATGGCTATAACGGGAGAGATTCCATATGTGCGCGCCTGAGTACCAACTGTGACAAGTTGGATTTTCTAAAAGCAGACTTTTTGGAAAAACTATAAAATAACGGGATCTCATCCATGCGAATGCCAAGAACTACTTTCTCTATTAACATTCATCGCGTCAATATCCGTATTTCAATATCACAGTATGCATATTGCATGACATTATAATAGGCAAATAGCCATATTGTTGTAATCGGCACATCCAAAGGATTATATGCGTAGCAAGGATGAGAAATGGAATGACTAACCCAAAAAACAGAAAGAAATTGCTAATATAAAGCAAAATTCCTGCGCCCATCTTCATTTAATTTCAGCCCACGCCTTACAACTTTCCCCTGATTTATATGCATGGAATGCCAAATTGCTAAAATTTACAGGTTGGTTCCGCATTCCCTCAGCTATAATCTTTGTTTGTCCTACACTTTGCAAGTTTGCTATTACTCCTATTTCAAATTCATTCAGCCATGCAGTGTATGTTTGTTTACTTAGGAAATTAGTCAATTAACTTTATAAATTGGTGATCGTAAAACACAAAGATTTGAAATC